>SNQJ01S0023001.1:90769-116987 GCA_010110895.2 Picea sitchensis | reverse complement strand
GCATGATGGCATTGTGATGTCCTTTCCTAAAGTCCTTCATTTATGAAGACAATGTGTCCTCAGCCTCCACCATAATACCATCATTCGCGTCCATGAATTGATCATTTTCTCCCTTCATCAAGAACATGTGTGTGTCTATGTCGTCGCAACAATGCATCTGATCTTGGATCATATGATCAAGATATTCATTATCGTACTTGTTTTGGAATAGAGGTATTATTTGCTGATCACCCTACTCTCTTTGTTCCCTCTGCCTGATCTGTAGGATGAGATCCCTTCTAAAATTTTGATTTCTGGGTTGCAAATCATTTTTCTCCCGGGCAGTGGGCTTGTTCTCCATGGACATCATTTCCATCAGCTTCTCCATAGTTTTCATCATCAAGTTGAACTTTTCATTTGACGATCGAGAAGTAGAGGGCTTCCTATCTCCTTGGGGTTTCTTTCCATTTCTATCGAAGTTTTTTTTTATATTTCCCGATGCCATCATATTTACTTCGACTTCGTTTGCGTCTCTCATCATAGTGCCTAAAGTAGTAGATCTTATTTCTCTCAGGAGAAAGTCAAAATCGTTGTCAAAGGAGTTGGTGTATCGAAGTTGCACAGCTCTGGGAGGCGGTTGGACTTATGTGGGGATTGAATTGTATACCTTCATGAATTGGGCCGAGAAATCTTGTACTGTTTCCTTTGGTGCTCTCTTCATATTGTTCTACTGTAGTAGTAGTTGCAGAGGATTCTTCTTGTCTCCCCATATGGCAAGGAATTATGTTTCAAATGTTGCAAACTTGGGGATTCTTACTACTCAAAGGGCCTTAAACCACTTCCTAAACTCCCCTGAAATACTATGTGCGAACAATATCATCTTTTTTTCCTCATGATCGACCTCTTCTAGATCAAAAAAATCGTTGAACCAATCCAAGTGTTTTTGGGTAGAGGCATTCCCTTCGACATGATAAAGATTGATCCTCTAATTATAGTTCTGGGGAAGATCATGCAGTTGGGCTGGCAAGGCAAGAGGGGAAAATCTAGAAGCCATTTCTCTAGGAAGGTTTGGAATTGGTGGAATATTCTGAGTGGGGATTATGGCAGCTCATAGGATTTTGTTTGATATCAAAGATTGAAAAATCTTCTCATCGAAGACTATCTCATCAAAGAAGATTTCTAATTTAGACCTGAACAGGGTTTGTTCGAACAGTGTCTCTAAATAAAGGCTGTCAATTCTTTGTACACTATGTTTGGGTAAGGATACATTTTTTTCCAGGTAATAGAATGGGTCTGGCGCCTGTTCCTTTGTCCTGCACAGATGTTTCTCGAGATTGTATACGGGTGTTATAGGGTCTGGATCATGATTGGCTTTGGTATAAATTGTCTTTAGAGCCAGGATTTCTGAGTCGTACTAATCTATGCTAATGGTCTCATTCACTGGAGTCGCCAAGGTAAAGGTTTCATCCACTATAGAAATTTGGCCCACTTTTACCCTCGGGGGTCAAAACTATAGCTTTAGTCATTCTCCCAAGGAAAATGTTATTCAATTTCATCCCCGACAACGATGCCAAAATGTTATCACTCCATAAATTCATTGGGATAAGAAAAATAATGATAGAGGTAACCTATAGACCAACTTTAAGGCCGAAAACTAGCCTTTGTGACCCAGAGACGGCTCTCTCTGAGACTTTGTCTCTATACAAATAATGGCTTTGAATTGTTGGGTAGGTTTAACACATTCATGCAAAATTTCTGGTTCTATTGGCAAGAGAATATAGAACCTTGGGACATGCAGTCAAATTCTAGAGAGCGAGAGAAATAAATGACTTGGTGACTAAAACTTGAGAGGATAAAGGCTAAGTAGGCAATGGTCTTTCAGTTCAAATTTGTTGTGTGTGGTGAGAGAAAAATACATAAAGTAACTCAGAGCACCATTGGAGATGAATTCTAAATTACTTAAAAGAAAACACATGCATCTAAATGGCGAAGTCTAGAGCACCGCACGATGAATTATAGACTTATAAAACATTATGATTTAAACAAAATACAGACATGGATATACAGAACACATGGAACATGTACATAAGAGATATCACAATACATCAAACCACCACCATTATAATATTTTCATCAAAGTCTTAGGACCTTTGCATTATATTTCAATTGGGTTCGAAAGTTACATTCAACAATCACTATCTACATTACTTTTCCAACCAACCCGACTTACATTGAAAAGATGTAATATATAGAAAAAGGATGTGCCAACTGGGCTGCCATGACCCCCAACTACTACTCCTAGAAATTAGGCTCTAGTTATTCTCTGCCAGATGATCCTTCAGATGGAACTTACTAAGAATAGAAACTTGACTGGTACCCAATCATGTAATAACTAATGTATTTTCCATGATGGTTCGGTCATAAACACAATTCCATCGTTAAGAAGTGATGTGTCAGCACTTCTCCTTTGAAAGGTCATCTGGATGATCGAGCACTTTGTCAAACTCCTGCCACCTAGTGTGACATCTTTGATTGGTGTCGCATGATCATTGGTTTTGGTATGCATGTGGCAGGTAACTGTGGATTGTCACTTGTGTTTACAAAATGGCAATGACGGTCAGGGGACAACGCATTTCTTCAAAACTGTTGTGTGTTTATCCTACACTTATCCTTTGCGACAGGTGGGTTTTTGGCATCCATGCAACGTATATCCACCGTGCAGATACACATCAGATTCCTTACTTCCCAGTAGGAAACATGACATGGGGCGAAAGGAGTTTTGTGCCACGTTCAAAAATAAAAAAATGGGGTCGGATCAATTATGTTTCTAACCTTATCTACCGTGTTGATTTCAAGGCATTTTTCAGAGGGGCCAGTTGTGCCTTTTCATATTCTTTACCTGTTTTCACAAGACCCCATTCCCCTTCAGCTTCACTTGAGAACTGGCTAGAGCTACGGGGATGTTTTCTATGGCTGATCCACATTCTTTGAAATGCTTCACGATTTTCTCCTCCGACATTCTTTGTGCTTCGTGCAGTTGGATGATCATGTCTTGTGCTTCTATGAGCTACCTCTTGAGCCAATTCACATTCCCTCCTCATCTCTATGATATTGATGCCTCAACAGTTTTTTCCACTAACTACTTTCTCAACTCCCTGTTCTCCTAGTACAACTCAGAAATGGCGAGCTCTCTTTCTTTAGCTATTGCGATGGCTCACAAACATCCATGCTTTCAGCATTTGACCTTCTCTGTCTATCAAAGATTTCTCAGCTTGAACCTTTGATAAGTTCCAACCGAACAACGTGCATGAGTAACTTCTCAGCAACCGATTTGGCACACGATTTTCTTGGAGCCTGGGCCTCCCCGATCTCTCTGTTCTTCCTTGGCCTGCCTCTTTTTCGGGGTATTTGTTTTTGGGGGGAACATACTTCCACTATATTTCCCTTTTCTGCAGTTCCTTCTATGCCGACCTCTTCACTATGAGATGTTTCTTCTTGCTTGGGTAGAGGGGGATCTCCTTTGGGGTCCCTGAAGATGTCAGCTGAAAGAAGAAATGAATCCCAATCCTTGCCCAGTCGCCTTAATTCCTCAACTATCAACAATTTAATTAGTGAGATGTGGGATAAGTTCATCTTTGGATGGTATTCTTCGGCTTGGACACTCTCTTCCATTCCTCCTAGACTTTGGTGCAAAACAAAAGGTAGGTTCAATGACCTCTTTCTTGTGAAATGCATCAGCAATCTGATGTGATTCGTGTGTATTCTATCAAACCTTCTTTCATAGATAAAATATTCTCCAATCACCTTCAATAGTTTCTGAAAAGGCTCCCGTAGATATCGACTTCAAACACCTATTTCAATTTCCCCGTTTAGGCGGTTTGGTTTGATGAATCCTTCATAGCATAGCATGTCCAACGACATATGATTAGACCACCTCTCACTTCATAGATGGATATCTGTCGTGACTGACAGAGTTTCCTCCATCACCCAGAATGTGATTCCTACAATAACCACGTGGAACCCCTTATATATAAGTGCAAACTGTTTTTCTAGTTTCACATTGTATGCTTGAATTTTATTGCAATACTATATGTATCCGGCCTGTTTGAACGATTCTCTGACATTCAGATCTTCATTTATCAATGCCAAGTCTTGAGGCTCTGGCCTCACAGTTCTGGCACTTCGCACCCTTTTCCTTATGTTTTGGGATGTCGTCATGGTGCAATGTGTGTTTGTTTTGTGCGCGTGGTAGTGAAGATGCCGTCCTCTTCACGTGGAAAATGGATAATGATATTCTTATCCCAGACCCGTCAGAGGGCGGTAGAGAAAATTTGCATGCTGAGTGAGAATGAATTTGGGAATTCACTGCATGTGCGCCAGTAGCCATGAAGACTCTCAGTGTAGAAACAAGTCGATGTTGTGACAATGACGACGACATGCTCATCGCAAAAGGGGTGCGTGAAAGAGGAATTGTGCGTTACAAAATACTCTAGGGATGAAGGGGCGACCGTGAGAGGACTTGTCACCTGAATAACTCATGAACAACTCTGATAGGGTCCAAACCATGATTTAAGATGGACAACACATGACAATATTGACTGACTCGATTTGTGACATAGCTAATGGAAATCGGATTTCCTGCAGTGAGGAACTCAGGGATTGCAGGAAAAATTACAGACGACGAATAAACCCAGCTGGTAAATAAAATACAAGCAGAATGAATGGAATTTATAACTGAATGGGTGAGGGAAAGAATCATGACAGAGGACACTGAATCCATTGTGATGAGAAGTTTTGAAGAGGGCCGAATATTTGTGCAGCACATTCGCGTGATGGGTACAATTTGGAGTGTGCAAATTATAGATGATAAGAGTTGCAGAGTATATGTGATATGAGCGTCATGATTTCTTATCCTTTCTAAATTTATAATGAGGCGATGATGGTCATTATATCTGCTGACGTGACCCTTATTCTAACAACTTGCTTCGACCTTTGGCACATAAAATCCCCCCTTCTGACAGGACCCGACCTTTTGGGAAAAGACCTTTACCATTTACACATGTTTGATTCTGACGCACTTTCTGACTCCAAGGTCCAAACCAAACACTTGCTGACTTCGACCCATTTGTTGTTCGGTACCTGACCTCACATGCTTTGACACACAAACCATGACTCATCTAAGACTGACTCTAACTGAAAAAATGACGACACTAACACAGATCACTGTAGACCACCACTATGGTGCATTGGATTCTCCTCCATTGCACATTGGTTGAGTTATACAGAGTATATCATGTGTAAATTATCATTCATTCATTTGGTTAATGAGAATTCTTCCATTCTTTCTCTCCTGCTTCTCTTTTGTTCTATTTTCTCTACAACTATGTATGTTAATTCCTAGCTAGATCTATTATGTGCAGGTTCAACACATTTATAGTGTTGATCTCCTCTTTTGCTTGGTTTAAAAAAACGTTTCCATGTTTTTCTCAATCCTCTGATTGGGGGCTTTGTCCCAGAGTACTATATGTTTGGTTTTGAATTTGTTTGTCTAATCGATTGACGTTTATCACTTATTTTACCTCCCTTGAGTTTGCAAAATCTTTAAGTTGTGAAATCGTATGATTACCTTGGGCTAACAAGATCCCTTGGTGTCTTCCTTCTAGTAGTCCGATATTCATCCCAAAAGTCTTTATATTTCTGATAACTTAATTGTTTTTTAAGTTTTCATTAACTTAAAATTGCAAAGGTTGCTTTGTTTTGAGTTTCTTTGTTTCCTTCTTTAGAAAGCTTTGGTATTTTGAATGCTTGAGACTCTATTTTTTGCTGCAACCTAGCCTTAATCTTTGATTTATGCTGCTCAATTTTTAGGATTTCAGAGAGTGATATTCTTATTTCTCTTTTACATATTTTGAGCCCTTGATTGAATGAGTTATCTCATGCTTGATTTCTTTCATTCCCATTCAAAGATATAAAGCATAACAATTTTCCATTTGAAGAGATTTCCTTGCACATACAATCAAACAAAGAGAATTTTTTCATTCTTAGGAGTTTTGTTTTGGTACATGTCTTACATGAGCTAGTCTTGCATTTGCTTTAGGATTTTGGATTTGTTTGATAGTTTCGCATCATTTTGAAAAGTTGCATGATATTGAGTTCTTGTTAAGAATAAAAGAACTCTTCTCCTTCCATATATAGAATTCATCGAAAAGAAGCATTTGCATTTCACTCTTTTTTCATTCTATTGGAGTCAAGTCTCACACATCATTAGTTTCATCTCTGTGGACCTTTCTGAGTAACAAAATACATTAAAATCAACCAGCACACTAATAAGATCAACTAAAATTTTTTTGGTTTATATTACAACAACAATAGCATTGGGTTAGAATCTTTGGACTAGGAAAAGTGAGTAAATTGTCCAAGATTACTAAACAAGATTGTTGAACACTAAAGAGTAATCAAGTCCAATTGTCGTATATGTCAGATAGTTGGCTTAGGTTGATGGAAAATTGGTACGGATTGTTGGTTTTCATTGATTTCAACAATTGGAGAGTGATATTATAGATTGATTTCAACCCTTAGTGATTAATGTCGACCCTTGTAGAAAATCCAATAGAGAATTCCGGTAGTACAAAGGTTTGGGTAATGGACCCAAGTTTGTTTGATGTATAATAGTATGTGTTTTAATATATTTGAAGGTAATACTATTCTATATGGATATTAAATGTTATTTCATTTCTATTGGTATGTGGAACGTCACACAACTCCTCATGATTAGAGAGTTATGGCCACATGAAGTTGGAGAACCCAGGTTTGGGTAATGGATCCAAGTTTTTTTGATGGATAATGGTACGAGTTTTGATATATTTGCAAGAAAGACTATTCTAGATGGATAATACATGTCATTCCATTTCGAGTGGTATGTGGAACGTCACATAAATCCTTATGGTTAGAGATTTATGGCCATGTGAAGTTGGAGAACCGTCATGAGTGATCTAGAAGCCCCAAAAAGTCAAAGTAGTCAAAGTGTTTGCAAAGAAGAAATTATTTAAATAATAAAGTGAAGTGATGAGTGTACTATAAATCAAAGTGGATAAAAAATAAATTATTTAAATAATAAATTTAATGGAGAAATTACTAAGTGGACAAGTGGTTAGAAGTGGGTTAACCCTAAAATAAGGAAAGTGGGTTAAGATGGTTAAAAGGTCACCCCTTGAGGAAGCCACATGAAAGTGTAAATAAGAGGCAAGGCTCTCTCATTTTAATAACACTTGAGCATATTGAATATCTACAAGTGACTGAGGTAACCAAAGGATATCTAAGCCTAATTTTAGAGGGAAGGTGAAGTAAAGAAGTCCGAAATTCAAGGGAGGATAAATTATTTTGATGATGCTTTCTAAGATATGTTATTTACAGGTCATCTCACCATTTTCGCAATACTTTTTTTTTCTATAATGATTTAGACCGTGAAATTGGGAGGCCATTGAGGAAACATATCCAAGTAGTTGTGGTACAAATGTCAGCTTGTTGTTCGTTGTATTTTTGGAGTTACACTCCGTGGAAAATAGGGTTTGTGGCTAGTCCTAAAACTAGTATAAAACATGTGTTTCGAGTAAAAACGTCATAACTTCTTCATAATAGATCCAAATTCAGTAAAAGAAAATGTGTTGGTTAGAGTAAAGTCTGTAATATTTTGTGTACAGTTTTCAGATCCATACAACAAATATTTTGTTTTCCGGTTGTAGATGGAAAACAAAGGAAGTTGGTGATTCCAATGAATGTAATTCTTAAAGACATATAAGAAAAAGAATTATGTGGTTTTCTCTTGCTTTGGGTTTCCATGTAAAACACTGGTGTACTATGTATGTGTGTGATTGTTCATTTGTTCATTGTTTATTTACTCTGCAACTATTTGATGATAATGCTACATTGATATAACACTTGCATTTTATGGTGAAAAGGGATTAAATTGATCTAGTATTGATTCGCCCCCCCTCTCAGTAGTAAAACAATTTGTATCAGAGCCGGTTCCTTCAGGAAATAGTTTAACCACTGGAAGGAGATCATGGATTATTCTGAGAATGGATTACCAATGTTTAATGGTCAGAATGGTTTTATGTATGAGATGTGGAACAAAAGGACGAAAGTATTTTTATAGGCACATGGACATTATATTTGGCTATCAGTTGTTACATGATATGATAGTTCAAAAAGGGAAAAGACTACATCCAAGAAGGAATTGAAGAAGAATAAAAAAATAGCAATGGATTTCATCTGGGAAGGATTACCTAGTCCGGTAAGAGAAAAGGTTGGTAAATGTTCATCATCCAAAGAACTTTGGGATATGTTACATGACATATATTATTCACCCATCGCAGATTCAGAAAATGCCAAAGAAGATGCAGATACAGATCAAGAAGAATTATGTTCACCATGTCAAATAGATTCAGAAGATGAAGAGTACATAATCAACAGAGGTATGTTGTTTTGCTTTAATTGTGAAAAACGTGGACATATTGAAATAGAATTCCATTAAGGAAATGAGACAAAAAAACCAATTGAAAAGGAAGACAATTATGAAGTAGAATTCATTAGTGCTTTAAATGAACTAAGAGAAGAAAATAAGTCACTCAAGAAAGAATTGATGAAACAAAAGGAAATTGTTCACATTTTTTAAGAATCCCAACAGGTCATCGAGAAATTAAGAACTCAGATAGAAGAACCAGAAAGATCAAAGAAAATATTGAATATCAAAAGAAGTATTTGGAAGCCAACGTAGAAGCACAAAAGGAAGAAGCAGAAATGAGAGAGAACATATTGACATATCATCTTAAGGAAAGAAGTAACGATCTAAACCATCTTGAGGCAGAGTTTGGTCAAGAAGAGAAAGGACTTGAAGAACAAATAATCACATTAAAAGTTCATCTTGAAGAAACGAAAAGAACAGAAGAAGTCATGAAGTCTCAGGTAATGAAGAAATAAGAAGATGTTGAGAATATTGAAGAAGTTGTCACATTGAGAAGTAAAATCATCAATATCAACAAGAATGTTGAAGAGACAAAAACATAAACATCAGTTATAGAAAATGAAGAGAAGCACTCTAGGTTACTAGAAAAGAAGAATGAAGAAAATAGAAAGAGTTATGCAGAAGCACTCAAAGGAAGGAATCATGGTCAACCAAAATCTAAGATTTATCATGGTGAGTAGATTTGATTTGGTTGATAAGATTGATGAGACATGTTGTTGTGATAGGTTGTTTGGACAGGTTGTTGTGACAGGTTATTTGTACAGGTTGGTGCATGGTTGATGCACTTGTTTATGGTACATGTTGATACATGGTTGATGCATGGTTTAAATTATTGGTACAGTTTGTTTGGTGCAGGTTGATTGGTAAAGGTTTACAAAAGTATATCTCACAGTGATAGTGTGATAGTGGTTCCATCATTCTACTTATATGTAAGGGTAGTTGGATGGGGAAAGGACAAGTGGTTTTAGCCACCTTCTAGTTGTAGAAGGAGAACATAGGGGGTTGTATCCTCCTTTTGGTTTTAGCCAAAGAATTGGGGAGTTGGAGCTTCCCTCAGGTTGTAGCCTGAGAAAATAAGGGGTTGGAGCCTCCTTTCAATTGTAGCTAGAAAACAAAGGAAGTTGGTGATTCCAATGAATGTAATTCTTAGACACATATAAGAAAAAACATTATGTGGTTTTCTCCCACTTTGGGTTTCCACGTAAAACATTAGTGTACTGTGTATGTGTGTGATTGCTCATTTGTTCATTGTTTATTTACATTGCAACTATTGGATGATAATGCTACATTGATATAACACTTGCATTTTATTGTGACAAAGGATTAAATTTCTTTATTATTGATTCACCCCCCTCTCAGTAATCCAATAGTATAGGCATAGCCGGGAACCCCCTCCAACAAAGGGGATAAAAAAGAGGTTGCATGCAGAAGAGAAGTGGATATTACCCCTACAAAGCTTGATTAATCGTAGCGAAAAGAACGTATATCAGGTTTTTTTTTTTTGAGAAACTACTAGTTTCATTTGGTCTTGGTGCTTCGTGAATCCCGAATCCATTCGTGGTCCTCATGAGTCTTATTAGTCCACTTTTATTCATTTCTCTTGAATAATTTTAGACTTTGATATCCTTCCCATACATTCATTCCTGACTATCGATTGTACCCCCTTGGAGGATGACTATGAGTTGGTAACCTTAGTGGCCTTTCCTAGGTATCTACATAGGTGAATGTGGGGGGATTCCCATGGTACCTAAGGTAGACTCCACATCTCACTTTCAATACCCTTGGAGGGTGACCCCATGAAGTGAGGGTTTCTTGCACTGAGAAGGGTTATTACATGGAGGTCGGTGTAACTGCTTCTCATATCTTCGATGATAGCTTGATATCCCATCTTCAAAAGATACTTCTACTATTGCTTGGTTGATTTCATGTAGATATTTTTTAGGGGTGTGTTCTTTCAGAGTTCATAGTTGACTTTAAGGATTGTGTTAGAAAAATGGGATCTTGGATAAACAAAATAAAACAAATGTGGAAATAAAACACAAAATATACATAATACAATAGAGACACAGATATACGTGGTTCACCCAGTGTGGGCTACATCCAACAGAGAAAGTGCTAGGTCCTCCCTTTATTATTATCCAACAAATGAAGGGATACCACCCAAAACACACCCACTGTAACTTCCTCTTCTTTCTCTCACAGTCTCCTCACTCATAATACAATATTCGTAATGATACATAACCACAATACATTTCCCTCATAAAATAGAGTTGCCTTCTAGGGAAAAAAACCATAACATAACTTCTACCATAAGATCTATGACCTTATAATGAACTGTCCATATTTACAATGAAATTACAATATACATTTACATGGAAATTTTTCCTTTGGGGGCTTCCCCCCGAACCCCCATCGGGGAATGTTGTCCCCTGAACCCCTGTCAGGGGCCTACTTTCCCCCAAACCCACCAACCGAGGGGATAGCCCCCCCAGATCCCATAGGGGGGGGAAGCCTCCCCTGCACTCTCCCACATGGAGGAGTGTACATTCTTCTGGGGTGTAAAGTCTTCATGGTGTATAAACACGAATGAAAACAAAGACCTCTGAATCAGGATCCACAACCAATAGATTGTTTTTTACTTTCACCGTGGTCGATCAAGGGCTTTGAAGATATTGAAAAATGTAAGTTTTGGATCCTAAAATTTAGAAACCTCAAAAAAATCCTTCTTACAAAGGAATGTTCGAAGAACAAACTTATGAAACCATGAGTGTATCTCCAGGAAGTGGCCAACAAACAAAAGAACTTGTCAGAACCTCCGTGGAAGGCCTTGTATCTTATGCACATCCATTTTTTACCGATCCAATTGGCCCACAACTCGTTGAAAACCCATCCATGATATTTTTTCTTCTTATTTTTACTATTTACCAGCCATTTCACCCACTAAGTCATCTTTTGGCATGGACCAACTGACATTTGGTTTTCCAAAAAGATTAGGAGTTTCACCTCCTATATACATAACTATTGTAGTTGAACCTGTAAGAGAGTAGATCACTATTGCTGGTACTTATTTTGTATTGGGAACATCAGTGATCCAGGTTACCCTGACTCAACCACTCACGAGTGCATCTCCCTCTGCACATGGGATGAATAATATTCCTGCTTCACTACTCTCACATATGAACACACCAAGTCCTTTACTTGGTCATCCCATCGTCTAGATGGCCAAATGTTTAACAATCAAGTCATTCAAAAAACCACATTTACACAAGCTAATCAACCCACATATCCAACTTTACAAATGGGGATTTCTTCTATACCCTTTGTTGGAGGTTAATCTTCAGCCCGAGGGAAACCTTATGCTGGGGGGAAACCCTCAACTATGAGGAAAACTCCTATGTGAGGGCCACAACCAAAAACCTGGGGGAAATTTTCTCATGTAGGTCCTTCCACTCTAATTAATACTGGCATGTATCCTGGAAAACCATATCTTGGAGTTACAAATCCTTTATGGGGTCAACCTAATCCGACGATAATTTCTTCGCAAAAAACCTTTCTCAATCAATCCGTAACCCCATGATTCCAGCACAACATCCCCCTCAAACGCAATACACGCGGGGACCATCATGTCAACCATAGTACATGGGAAGACGATTGAGTCAACCAAAATACACGGGGGATCCTTATGCCAACCACAATACATGGGGGGTTATCCTCAGTACATGGGAGGACCATCTATTTTTTCCATCCTGTCGCAACCTATATATGGTCCTTCTCGTGTTCCTATGTCACATGGTTACTACCAATATCCACAGGCTAACCGATAACTTTCATTCTTGGATACATTAGATCTACCTAGTCCATTGTGTTTGACCAATGATCCCATACTTGAAGCTCTGTTCTAGCCCCCTATCCTTACAAAACTACCATCTGGTATCCAAAAATTCATCGGGAAACCTAGAGAAGACCCTAATAACCACATAATGACTTTCCATATTTGGTTTTCTTCGAAATATTTGATCAATGACTCCATTCATTTAATAATTTTCCAGATAATTCCCATAGGCTCAACAACCAATGGTATATTGAGCTGTCGCAACACTCGTCTGGTGACTTTAATATTTTAGCTATGGATTTTTTGATACACTTCCAGTTGTTGATTCAATATGAAACTGATACAAAGATTTTAACTTCTCTTAGGAAATCCACCTCCACTCACATATTTGATCATATTCATGAATGGAGGTGGCGACGATGGTTGATTAAAGATGTTATTCCAGACCAAATCCTGGAATATTGGCTTACCAAGTCACTTTTTCCACCCACCGCTAGAGATGTCACCATGGGTGGTGTTGTCACTAAGGAATGAGTGATTAGTTATGCTCAATATTTGGACTTGGAATATTCTCAATCCATAATTATTTACAATATGATCCCTTATGCTCCTCTCCCATTGAATGATCTATCAAGACATACTCCTGAAGCCCATGTCGATGGCCTGGTGGGTTTCGTTACAAAAACTACTACCTCTCCTATAAAAAACTCTGAGGTGAATGTGGTCCAATCCATTTCATCTCAGAAACCTATAGGTAAGAAGAAAAACAAGAATACACCCAATAATTATTCTATCCCACATGAGAGTACAAAAATTGTTGACACCCAACTAAAAAGGAAAGCTAATTTTCCCCGCATGATTTCTGAGGAGGACCACCACAGGTAATATTTCCCTCATCATGAGGAAGTTGCTAAATTTATTAAAGGTACCTCCAAACCTATAGTATTAACTAACCCTTTTCTAATTTAGCAGCAATAAATGGTTGGGAAAAATCATGCCCCTCCGCAAGGGGGAAACGCAGGTCATCCTCACCATGAGGATGCTTTCTCAAGTGCTCAAGTCCTTATGTGTAATGGGATAGTTAGTTGAACAACCATAGCTAAGACTTATGACACTCTTCCAGATAATCATGTCAATGGAGGTTCTACTGATAATCCCTCCACTTCCACTCCTCCTCCATCCTCCTCCCCTCTTCAAGTTGAGAGGCCTATTGCTGATTGAATGTTTCTCCTTCCCAAGGGCACAATTTGAAAGATGATTTTCAATCCTAGTGCTCGCACTTTTCAACAATACAACATTGTTGAAGATTTAGCGCAAGAACATTGTGTTATATCAACACTTGAAGTTCTACAAAATTGTCCAAGTCAACGTAGAACCTTGTTATCAACCATTGGAGATGTGTATCCAGAGGCATCAAATATGATTATGTTTAATATAGACTATTTTAAATCAAGGATCTCTCACCACCTGGCTTTCCAAATTCAAGCTATGGTTAGTGGGAAAAACATCCATCACATTGTTTTGGATGAAGGAGCTTCCACATGTGTCATGTTTTTGTGCTTCTGGATAGCCATTGGTTCTCCTAAAATTAACGACTATCCTACCATCCTTAAGGAATTTGATTGACATGGTTTCCAACCTTACGAACTCTTAAAATATTTCATTGTGGAGTTAAATGGAAAATTTGTTTCTGTCGACATTGAAGTGGTTGACACACCCCTATATTATAATTTATTTCTTGGTCACAATTGGTTCTATGCGATGATTGTTGTCGCTTCTTCAGTATTTCATATTTTACAATTTGCCCATCAAGGTAAAATTGTGACACTTAACCAACTTGATTATGGCACTCCATATCTCCATAGTTCCCCAATGAATAACATGCCTTTCTTGGGACAGTCTGATCTTCACTACGAGAGTGTGGGGGTAGGTCTCCTCAAATATTCCTTACTCATGGGAGTGTTTCCCTTAGCTCCCCCTTAATCCCCACATGAGGTTTCCACATTAAACATGATTGTGGCTATAGTGCAATGATCTTATGAATCATTTGATCCTTTGGTAGTTCCTAGACCATATTCCATTGGAACATTAGGTGACATCAAGTCACTTAGTATTCCATAATATATGGTACCTAAACATTCCCTTCCTCTACATGTCTCCATTGATCCTATTTCTTCCTCCCTCTCTGGTGAACCTATCCCTACTAGTATCCATGAGTCTACGCAAATGCAGATGAAGAGTCAGCAGATGAACCAAAGCTTGGGGGGCATGTCTCCAGCCTCTGGATATCACATTGAAGTTAAACCACCAACTTCTTATGATGATGATGGGGGAAAAGTACCAAATTATGAACACTATGTTTAGAAAAAAACCAATAATAGGTATCAATCAATGTAACAACCTCTAGACATCATATTCGAAAGAGGCCCATTCATGGGTATTACACCAAGCATAGTTTATTCTTGTTTTAAATCTCATTAAAAAATGAAATCTACTTTGATAAAATTTATTGTTTATGTGTCAAGCTCATTAAAAAATGAAATAGAGGATTTTGAGCATAGTTTCATTCTTTATTTCAATCTTATTAAAAAATGAAGCAGATTACGAGCATACTTCGTCATTCCTCAAGCTCGTTAAACTATGAAGAGTCATATTTTGAGTGGTATTTTACCCCTTTTTTGACCTCGTAAAACTAACTACAAAAAATTTAAGTTTCACCTAAAACCACAGTATTACCATTTTCATACCCGTGTCAGTCAGTCCTCATTTTATCTATCATATCACTTTCCCATGTCATTTTTGTGTCGATGATGAGGGAAACATCATGGCCCTCCTTTGATGAGTTTGTTCATTTCAAATTCAACACATTGTCCATGAATTAGACTTAGAAAGTAGCTAGTACCTTGGGACCTGCATGGCTCAATGGCAAGTTTCCTCACCTTCAAAAATAGGTTTTCACCATTGGCCTCTGATCGAATGATTCCACAGATGTTTGACTTCAGCTCATTTATTCACATTCATTGTATTGGGGTACCTTGGGAGTCATTTTCATCATTGGTGATTTCCCTCACAGTTGTTAATGGTATACATCAATGAATGATAACAAAGTGGTTTCTACCATCTTCAACATCAAGTCATCTATTCACATGACTAGATTTGTACTATTTCGAGATCAAGATGAAGACCCTCGATTGGGTACTCACTTTGTTATGTGCTTTAACCAGGCTGTGATGGATATTATCTGAGTATTTTAGGGATTTCAGTACACTCACCCTACTGGAAACCCCACTAATATATGTTGTCACATAGATCCACTTTGTATTGGTCTGTGGCTATGTTGTTGTCATATTGTAGCTCCACTGTGTATTTTTTCATGGTCAGTGGTCATATCCTTAGTCAGTATTTTCATGGATCTATGGTGTATTGGTCGGTGGCCATGCTTTGAGTCATTTTGTATTTTGAGAATAGGTATGTCCACCTCGGAAATGATACATATATATTGTTTGATGGTTGTTTGTAGCTACTTCCAGGTTCTCCTACTTTGGCACCCTTGCATCAATATTTTTATAAATTGTTTCGGCCATCAATTTCTCTTCTAACCTCACACTTTAGGGGGCATCTTTTACACACAAAAATGTCACACTTAAGTTTCACACCTATTTACACCTAAGTGTCACAAGTGTCATAAAGTGTCGTATGCACCTTACTAAGTGTAGCATGCACTTCATCAATTTTCATATGCACCTTACTAAGTGTCTCATGCACTTTACTATGTGTCGCAACCCCTTGACACCATGAAAGAACATTTTCCATAATCCCTAAGTCATTTTAGAGGAATAAACCCATCATTTGAAAGACAGAAACATGCCTTTTACTTGGAATTTTGACCATTTTTTGAGGGTTTTTGAAGGTCAATGTCCCCCTACCCATGTATAGGGAGCTTTGATCTCCTATCAATGCCCCCCTACCCATGTATATGTAGAATTGATCCCTTTTTTCAATTCCTTGTGTTCAGTTATAAGGGAGAGTTGATGTGGTCAAAGGAGCTTATAATCATCCCAATTTTTTCTAAGGGAACAAATATGAGGAGATTCAAGATTGTTTGGGTCAAGGATTTGAGTCACCCTATTTCGCTCCATCCTAGGCAACCTTAAGAAGCCAAATACCAACTTATGGAGTAAAATCTTCAACCATTTCCCAAAGCATATAATGGTGGTTAAGCCTCTAAACCCTATACAATGAGGGCATTTACATGGTGAAAGCGGAGGAATCATTTGAAGGATCATCACTATGATCTCAATAAATTCATGCAAGAGTTGGTCTAGAGAGCTTGGAATTTTTTTTGCAATATCAAAGGTGATTTTTATTTGCTTTCTTTATTATCTTTCCATTAATATAAACTTGGCCTATTCCCTTCAAGTTCACGTGTTCAAACATATTCTTGTCTATTGTTGTTTCAATCATCGTAGATAGATATTTTTGGTCTAACCACATAGAGTAGAAGAAGGAGATTCCTTTTTGTCCATTTCAGGTCTTGTCTTGGGCTTAGGATCTTGGATATCAAGGTTAGAGGTTGGAGCATCAAGGATGACCATCGTAAAAGGGTATGCCACATTCTCTTCCTTCTCATTTTTTTTAGTAAAGTAGATCTAGAGGGATGTTACTTTCCACTTGTTAGCTTCTATCTTTGGATCAATAATGGTATTGATCTCATAGGGGAGTTCAACCTGTCCATGGGGTGAAATTTTTCACAACACCTATATTTTCTTCCAACCCCACCAATTCATAAAGATGGAATAATTCACTAATAACTTAAATATAAAATTTGTATACAAACCAATCTAACAAATAATCTCCATGACCATTACCAAAAGGTAAAACCTCTACAAAGGTTTAGACTATCACTACAAACCCAAACCCATCTTAGAAGTACTCTTCATGACCATAACATAGAAAAATTTAAACCCATGAGGTTTAGATTATCACTATAATTAGGGAAATATTATCAAGGGAAATATTTTCACCAAGATTATGGTTGAGAACATTTGTTTCCTCCTTAGAGGTCACAAGTTAAAATCTAGAGGGGGGTAGGGTATGTATACCTATATATACTTTAGCAGTCAAATCGATGCACGAAGGGGGTCCCTTGTCCCACAAACAAGAGGGTCCCGCACAACAATTTGGTATATGGCTTGGTTGTGACCTTAAAAATATATTATTTTTATTATTATTATTGTTATTGTTATTATCATCATCATCATCATCATCAAGTCTTTAAAGATGACATCAACGATTTCAATTCTCATTAATGGAAAGGTTTTTCTCAAGATAAACTTCAACATAGAATTTTTATTTTTTCCATTTTTACCCTGATCAACTATTATTAACATTCAAAATAAATAGTAATAATAATAATTAGCAAATTCCACACATAGGCATTGGATTTTGAATTAGCAAAATTCGATAAAAGGTTTAATAATTAAATAAAAAATAATATAGGCAATGGCCAAGGGTTTCCAAATCACTCTTATTTTTAGGAACGAAGAAAGTGCCTATGATCTATAGGCACAAATAAATAAATCAATGATAAAATAAATTATGGTATATTGAGTTATGATTTAGCAGTGGGTGATTCACAATCTACTGCAATAGGTCAATATTTTTAGCTTTATTTTTAACATTTGTTCAAGTATTTACTTAAAAATAAGTTAAGGTTGTGGTGGGGTTGTGGGTAAAGTAGATGGAAAGTGTTTCTTTGAAAGAATTTGAAGTTGTAAGATTTTACTAGGTAATTTTGTTTCCAGGGAAATATTTATTAGATTTTGTTGATAAAAAATCTGGTCACCTTGATTTCCTGTTTTTTGGAATAATAAAAAAATTGACATCAGAAGAAAGAAATTTTGAACGATGATTAGTTCAAGGCATAGCCATCAGTATCAACTTCGTCAAGCATTTTGCAGATCCAAAATATGAGTCTGTATGATCAAGATATCCATGTTTTTATCTAAAGGAGCATTTCTTCATGTGCAATACAATTGATTTCTCTCATGACACTAAGTTTCCTCGATACTTTGTCTTGGTACTCATTCTCGGTATTTGAAGTTCTCAGTAATACTTTCAAATCCATACCCTCTTATTCATATTCCTTATTCTTCCTATCCCTTACACTTAAGACTAAGCCATGCTAAGTGTATGTCTCTCTAAGTATTATTTTCTATACTCTTACACTTAGTCTTATTTCCTACACTCTTACACTCTTATTCCTCCTACATTTCCTACACTTAGACTCAGTCTACACTTACACTTAGTCTTAGTTCCTATTCCCCTCACCTTCACAGGTTCCCAATCCCTTTATCCCTCCATACCCCCTACCTCGATGACAATATACCCCCATGATCCTCCTTATCCATCCATCTCCCCTCCTCTTACTCCCTCTTCCCATACTTAGAATTATTTCCAATCTACTCCACGATTTTCAAGCTTACTCTCTCCTCCTTGGGTGCACCCTTAGAACCTGACATACCCTCCACACCTGCCATAATCTCAACAAACCACCATTAATCCTCCTCTCTCCTATGTCTCTCCTACCTCCCTCCCCTATTGTTCCATTTCCCCACTTCCCCTTCCTTAACATATTTCCTAAGTCCCTTTCCCTTTAATTATTTACCAATCAGATGACGACATGTGGCAGACATGAAAACTAATCCCACCAATACATGTGGCATCATATCATGCTATGAAACATGAAAACCAATCATCTTATTACACATGGATACTAGTGACACTATGACACGTGGCATATTATGGTATCCATTGACATTGTGACACATGGGAGATGACACGAACACTGACTGGGTGCTTATTGACCACTCACTAGGCATTGGCACTTAGTGGATGCTAACTAGGCCATCAAAATGTTTATTAATTCATGAATTTTCGCAAGGCTCGAGTCTCCATAGTCTCCATAGTCTCCTTTTGTTCCACATAAAATACATTGTAAGCTATACCATATAAAAATTATAATTTCAATCTCCAAAATGCATGTGGGATTTGTATTTTTTTTTTAAAAGGAGAATTGTAATGGAGAGCCAAGATTAATCCACAAGGGATGGATGACTACTGAGTAGCGAACTTTTGTAGGTCATAACTCAAGATCAGGTCATCATTTTTGGACAAACTATACCTTTTTGGAAAGGAAATTTGGTGAGGAAGATGATGGAATAGGTTTCAAGAGGCGAATTTATGCATAATTCTACCAAATTTTCAAAGAAAACTTAACTATGTTTTCATGGTTTGTTGATAAATCTTCTTGAAACCTCAACTTCCTGAGCTCAAGATCGAGAAATCAAAATATCACTCAAGAGGACTTGTTGAAAATACGGGATGATGAATATTGCATATAGAATGGTTTCCATGGATGAAAGGTCAAATATCTTTCTCAGGAGATTAAAACACAGTCCACTTTTGAAAGGCAGTCAATTAAAAATTTTCAAAATAAAAGTTTATTAAATTTTCTTTATTAAAGATGAAATGGGCCCCACTTCAAGGTACAAATTTCAATGACATAAATTCATTAATTAAATTTCAATGAAGTATTAATTAAATTGGTTATTCCAAGAGAAAAAGTGTGTGGAAGTTCCTAGAAAGACCAAAAACCTTAACTACTTCAAGAAGTATTGGAAGCAAATTTTAAAAGAGACAGAGAACCATCAAAGAAAAGGTTAGAGGGTAGTATGAAGATAAGAATAGAAAATTTCCAACCATCAACATGCAACCAAATCTCTAATTAGAAAACAAATATCTCTGTTTTTCTTGCTTCTCCTTCTTCTACACCATTTTTCTCAAGGTTTTATGCTTGTATTTATGAACAGAGCATACAACTGAGTTCTTGAGTGTTTTTATTGTATTCTCCCAAGAATTTTATTTATAATATCATGGAGTATTTTACATCCATACATGTGAATGATAAATGTAATCCAAGATTGTCCAATTTATTCATGGAGATTTAGTCCTTGTGTTTGAAAAAAATTGTTTCTTAAGCACTAGTCAATTGGTTTATACTGAATGCTTTGCAATGAGAAATATCTTTCATTTAGTAAACTCCACAGAGAACTATTTAGGGGCATATTTTTAATGATTTCTCAGATCTTGGGATTTGTGAGTGTGATATTTTTGGAGCGTGCCTATCAAATTATTTTCACTTTTCAATGAAAAACTCATTTAAAATTATTTGAAATGATCAAAACCTCTTCATCCTTTTTCTTGTGAGAAGATATGGATGTATCTTCTACTTGCATATGACTTCTACAATTGTGTAAATGATGTTGAGTATACATTTATTTTTATATTGAAGACTTTCTTCAATATTTTATTGTTAAGAGTTTACTTGTTGCACATAAAGAGAAGATTAGGTTATCAAGAAGCATTCCATATAAAACTAATCAATAATATTTTGGGGTTTTCTATCTACCATTCTCCCTAATCAAAGAGCATCAAGATACATATTTTGTATTATGTCATAGGAGTACCACCTATATAAAAAAACAGGGGGAAATTTTATCCTCGTGATATTGGTGTTTGAATATTTGTAACATACCCAGCCACCCACAGGTCGGGCATGCTACTTCAAGCCCACTTCGGAAATAATTTTGAATTCTGGTAAAATTTTAATTAATAAAGATGCATGAAATATTCACATGCATAGATAAAGATGCATGCTACCACATAAAAGAAATGAACCATATGTCATGAACTGCAATAACCAACAAGCATGCATATTATAGATACGAATTTCATAGATAAATAAATATACAACGGAAATAACATATACAGGTAAATGAAACCATGATAGAGAGAGCACTTATCTTTAACGAAATGAATCACAAACTAGTTGTAGACCAAGGACGTTCCACCCAACCATAGTCACTATTGTTCCAAGTCTCAACAACAATGTCACCCCCGAGCCAGAGCTATGAGTCCACAAGGACAGTTCCATAGTTCCACTCAGCTTCCCAAACCAGTTAGCACTCAAGCTCTCACATTCTTCTCAGCACACATAAGAATCCAAAGTACACCAACTCTCTTCTACCCAGCCTGCACAACCCAAGAGAATGGAACCCCTTCTCTACCACACAGTCCCTCGGGATGTCCAAATCCTCCTAGGGCTCCAATTCATTTGGTCAAGAATCGCCATGCTGGGACTCTAAGGATTTGTAGATGTGGGAAAAAATTAACGCATGCCAATGCATCTCAGACATGCGAGAATTAATTCATGGATAGAATACACCAGTAGTCATTACTTCCAACTAAACCATGGCTCCTCTCCACAATTAATTTCACTCTCCCTTGCCAAGATCAAAATGAATTAATAATGAAGAGTGGGTGCAAGAGTGAATGAAGAGAGAATATAATGAACAGTGTGAACAATGAACAATGAGTGAGTGAGTGAATGAGTGAATATGAAGCCCCCAAAAAACCCACAAGATGGGCTTATATCCTTACTTGCAAATCAAGAACCACATGGCCTTCCTCAAGAATCTCATGTAACCACTCCTCTCCATTAAAAAAATTATAGGTAAAGAAAATATAAAATAAATACTTAGCCCCTCAAACCCCCTCTCTTGTGGAATCATAGCCCCCTATAACTCTTTTCCTTGTCCATCTAGCAACCAATGATGTATTTATTAATAATAATCATCAAAACATTACATTTCCTAGGCACACTGGCCTCTTTTAATTTTTTGGGTACTCTGGCCTTTCATAAATAAAAAAAAATGAATTATTTAATACGGGGCTCAAAACCTCGGGGTATTACATTCCCTCCCTCTTATTTTGGCACTGTCCTTAGTGCATATACAAAACAGAAAACAAAATTTCAAAATTTATTCAAAACATTATGGGTACTCTACCTGCATGGCATCTTCATGCTCCCAAGTAGCATCTTCAGGGCCATAGCAGGTCCACTGGATTTTTACCAGCTCTATAACTCGATTCCAGAGAGTTTTGAATTTTCTGTCCAATATTTGCATTGGCTGGAAGTGAAAGTCTCCCTCTGTCTCTACCTGAATCAAATGCCAATCAATAAGATGGTTAGGATATGTTGATGGGTCTTAAATCCGTTGACTCAATAGTAGGAAACAAATGCACCACCAAGGCCCAATTAGACTCTTCAACGTTTAAGATGGAATGGTTCTCTAGATATTGCGATCTAGTTGATTTATCGATGGGCTTCGTGTTTTCTTGTGAAGGTTCTCCCTTCAGTTAGGACTGTTCTTCTCTGTATTTTCTCTTGGGGTGGGGCTAGTATGAGAGATGCAAGCCAGTGTAAACCAACTTGACAAATAAAAGGATTAATTTTTAACTACTAGGAATAGGTTGAGCTTGGGATAACCCGTTGCTCAACATGCAGACATTGATTCTATGCCAAAGGACCTTGTACTAATACATTAACCAAAAGAGCATCCAATTACTGTCTGAGAAACTAATTATCAGAAAGAAAACATATATGTAACAAGATAACGGTAATAAAAATAATTCATCTACCATAACATTCATTACACAACAACACAACGATTTATCTTCATCATTAAAGCAAAGAACATTAAAACATTGCACCAGATAACTTGACAACATAATTAATTGCTCTTACTCATTATTGTGACATTCATGGAATGGTATAGGAAATATTTCTTCTCCAAGTCCAATCACATACATATGATGAAGATAGATTGTCTTTGGTCCAAAAGGACTTCTCAATTCAGAGAAGTCTCAAAATAAATCTTAACAGACAAAAAGAAAGAGTTCTTACAACAACCATCGACCCTCTACTAATTGGTCGATGTCCTTATTTATAATATAAAGTTCAATCGAAATTAATGACTAAGTACAGTTTAAACCAAACAAAAATCACCACGTAGCATCATCATCCAACAGTTTCTTTAATAGTCCACTTGAGATATCTCTTGAAAAGGGTGACTTCTTTCATATTCAGACCAAATGATAAAAAATTCTTCAAAAGTTTGAGCCCATGAGAATCTATGTTGTTCCATTGGGGCTAGATATACTCCTTTGATATCCACTGCATGCACTTGGTACTTTACCAAATTGGAGTTCAACTGTTGTAGCATGGTTCTAGCTCTGATTGGGTATTCTGCAAATTGTTGCACTTGCCCTGGCCTTGCATCGGTTATCTTTGCACACTCTTTTGTCCATAGCGAGTCTTGTTCGGAATGCATCTTGAACACATCGCTCAGGTCGATAAATTCATCGAGGGTGCCAAACTTAGGGAGACCGACATCCTTCATTACTTTATTAATTTTATCCCAGTGCTTCTGGCACTTGGTCCATTTCTCTTATAGTTCTTGGTGTGGATCCCGAGACATCTTAGCCAAGTATTCAATAGATCTCTTCATGCGGTTGAGACTACTTTTTCCTACTAGTCAAATGCCATGTTCTTCCTTTTCTCGACCCTGCTGGACTGCCTCAATATATTCGAGTCTCTCTACTGCTTTATGTGTCTTTTCATGCCATCGCTTCATCTCCTTGCACGTCATGAGTGCCATGAAAGTGTCCTCCTAGAACTTGATTATGTTTGTGATTAACATGTGCCTTTCCTTCTTGAACTCGTTGTAAATCCTGTTGAACTTACCATTCAGATACACAACGGTCTACGTAGCACCCTTGTAGTACTAAGCCGGATGGTGCAAGTGTTCGAGATCCTTTAGGGTGGCAACTAATTCATTTTCATCCCTCCTGGCTCTATCTTGGGTGACATCAGAGAGGTCTCTTCCCACACTGATCAGTTTAGACGTACGAGCATTTGCTGTGTTGATTAAGTTTTCCTCTGTAGTAAATAAGATGGAGTGATCCAAATTGATCCTTCTCTTCTTTGCAGTCCTTTGAACGATGGCCTTTATCTTTTGATCATAGGAGATCACATAGATGTCTACTACCTAGTCTACTAGCTCTGGTATCTATTGATCACCCCATGTGAGGTTGTTTCCTAGGCTACCAGTGGTGTATATTTGTTCAAGAGTGGGCTCTTGAACTTCCTTTATTTTCCTTGTAGATCCAACCTCTACTTGTTGCTCATTGGGGATTTTAATATTAGGAAGAATAGAGGTGTCAGGTATAAACTTGTTACTTACTTGCTCATTGGCCGTAGAACTATCGATTTCCTTTTGAAAAGGTTCGTCATTTGGACCTGCTTCAGTTTTCGGTTCATCGAATTCTTTTGTATTGAGGTCGCCTTCGGCTTCTGTTCCCTTTTGTGAGACCTCCTTATCTTGAACCTCAGGCTCAGGGGAAGAGGTTTTCTCGATACCTTCTTCCTCTTGGACACACACCGAGGTGCCACGAGAGGGCTCCAAACTCTCATCGTTGTTGTATATATATGTATAAGTTTGCTTAAGGGATTGGGTGCTTGTATTTCTATCAACACCTAGCTTGTCCCTAGTTGAGTTGTCCCTCCCTACGAGGGATTGATCAGTGATGTTGTGGATTCAGGGTTGCCTAACCCATTGGTATTACCAGGATTTATGGAACCTAGGGCGCTTGACTCTGTCAGGACGCTTCAGATGGTAGTTGAAATCACAGGTCTTATGATAAGGTATGGGTCATCCTACATTCACTTCATTAGAACCAAGATTTGTTGGTATAAGAGTGTCAGGCTGCTAAATTGTAGCTTTTAAGTGTCCTGAATCACTAAATTGTCAAACCAGGGATAGTATACTTCGAGCTGATACACAGTATGTGCAGGCAAGCGTCTAGTCTTTTATTCGAATGCTATCCTAAAAATAAAGCACACACCTATTCTAAGAATTTGAATTCTGATGACTAACTCAAAACTGAGCATTTCCTACGAAATCATAAATAGAAGAAAAACCATCTTACTCAGAAACTGGTACTGCTATCTCTATTCAAAAATGTGATTCTACAAAATCATTCTAACTCTCTGTTTAACCAACTACCATCAGCACTATCATTTAAGTCATGATACACAGAGTACTGTCTGAACTGCATTCATTCTGGGTATTCAAGACAAATCTAGTGTTGTCTATAGGAAAACAAATCTAATGCTATCTACAGGAAATTAAATCTAATGCTATCTACAAGAAAGCATATCTAATGTTAAAGCAAATCTAATGCTAACTACAGAAAGGCAAATCTGATGCTAACTACAGTAAGCAAATCTTACGTTAAAGCAATTCTAATGCTAACTACAGAAAAGCAAATCTAATGCTAACTACAGAAAAGCAAATCTAATGCTAACTACAGAAAAGCAAATCTAATGCTAGCTACAGTAAGCAAATCTAACGTTAAAGCAAATCTAATGCTGCTAACTGGTACCAGGAGCTCCTTCTAACTGTAACCTATCTATCCTAAGCACACAACGCAACTACTATTTAACCAAGCAAAATGCATGCTACTCTGAGTTAAGAAAAGAAATCAAAAAGCCAAGCAATCATATGCATATGCTACGCTACAGGCATCAGTACTGCGTTTATCATTCACCAACAGGAAAAGATATGGTCTGGAAATCGAGTCTGTTAGGGAATGAATAGCACGATTCTGAAGCTTTTAGACTGTAGTGTACACAAGCATTCACACGCTATGATAAAATGAAACTATGATAAATCAAAAGCAATTCTATAACGCTAAGCAAACCCTACGATATTGAAGTAGAACTAAACTGTAACAACACACACACACACTAACTAATTCTATTTGCTAATGGAACAGCGGCGTGCACCAGCTTGGCGGGCCCAACCAAACGGCGCAAGCGCTGTGGGAAACGACCAGAGCCGACTAAATCACACGGTGCAAATACAATGTAAATCGATGCTCCATTAACTCATTAAAAACGATATTCAAATCATGGTATA
>SNQJ01S0023001.1:67422-79817 GCA_010110895.2 Picea sitchensis | reverse complement strand
ATTGGAAGTATTGTTTTAGGGCTTGGTTGTTTACTAGGAGGGCATCAGGTTCCCCCCTCAGATTCTATAACCAGTAAGTGCCTACCCCAATATTCTCAACCACCTGGAAAGGTCGAAGCCACAGGTTATGAAACTTAGAATGTTTCCCCTTTGGTTCATTCTCTCTGTCCCATTTCAGGACCAAGTCTCCTACTTCAAAATTCTTTTCTTTAGCTTTATGCTTATTGAACCATCTTTTCACTATTTGTTGATGAGATAATAATTTTGACTTATCCTTTTCTCTCTCTTCTTCCAGCATGAGTAGAGTATTGATTCTTTGTTGCATGGCCGATGATGGTTCCTCATTGGAATCTTGGGCCAATTGAAGAGATGGAAGATAGAGCCCGTTTGGGAGGATGGCTTCTTGTCTGTAGACCAGAAAGTATGGAGAATTTCCTATAGCTTCTTTGGGTGTGACCCTATCGTCCCATAGGGAATTATGAATTAGGTTATGCCAATTTATTTGGTTATCTATAACCATCTTCTTTAATATCCTTACCAGGTTGTTATTAGTTGATTCTACCACATCGTTTCCCTGAGGGTAATAATTTGTAGAGTACTTGATTATGATTCCTTTGTCCATAGAAAACTCTGTTAGTAGGGTAGAAGATAAGTAAGTTGCATTATCAAATTATAGAACAGAGGAGTCACCAAACCTTCTGATCAGTTGTTGTTCTATAAATTGGATTACTACCTTCTCATTTACATGAGTCAGAGGAATGGCCTCTGCCCATTTTGTGAAATAGTTGGTGGTAGTAAGAATGTACTTGTGCAGTTTTGAAGAGCTAGGCATAATTTCTCCTATCATATCCAACCCCCACTACTCAAAAGGCCTAGAGACAATCATAGGCTGAAGTGGGATTGCTGCCCTTTTCTCCTTTCCAGCACTTATTTGGCAAGTCTTATAGTTTCTAGCATAGTTATGAGCGTCTTTGAACAAGGTGGGCCAGTAATAATCGGCTCTTAGAATCTTATGAGCGGTGGTGTTTCCTGCAAAATGTCCTCCGACGGGGCCATCATGGAGTTTTTTTAGCACTTTTTCAGTGTATTCTCGTTCGAGACATCTCAATAGTACCCTGTCATAGTTAATCCAGAAGAGCACCAAATTTATAAGGCGATATTGCGCAGATTTTAATCTGAGGGCTCTCCTCTCTCTGGGGTTGAGGTTTTCGGAACAAGTCCCATGATATAGAATATAAGTTAAATCCTTGTACCAGGAGCCTTTTCCTGGGGATATGTATGCTACTTCGCCACACCATAGTGTTATTTCATTTCCCCACCTGAAATCTTCATTTACTTGATCTTGAGCTTCGACTGCAAGCTTGCATAAACCTTGTCCTTTTAATAGTTTGGTAGGCTTTATATCTAGATCAAATTCTTGCATTACTACCATCCATTTCCCTCTCCTTTTCCCCATTTCTTGTTGGGTAAACAAGGATCGAACTGCGGGGTGCAACACAATAACTTTAGTGTGATTCTTGAGGATATAAGAACTAAAATGTTTTACTGCCTTATAAACCACATAGGCTTGTTTGTCTATAGCAGGATAATTGAGCTCAGCTCCTTGAAGATTAGTGCTCATAAATGACACCGGGGCTTCTTTGTTGTCATCATCCTTTTGAGTCAAAACCGTAGCTAGCAATTGGTCGGAGGCGAAAGTATAAAGGGAAAAGTCTCTATTGAAATCGGTACCTTGCAACAATGGGGCTTGGGATATGGCATATTTGATATTGTTGAAAGCGTCTTTTCATTCATCATCCCACTTAAATTCAGTATCCTTGCGAATCATCTTTTGTAAGGGTTTGATGATTTCAGCGAAGTCGGGAGTGAATTTCCTCACAAAATTGATTTGCCCGAAAAAGGACTACATAGCTTTCTTGTTATGAGGTAATGGGAGTTGAGCTATGGCCTTAATCCTTTTTGGGTCTATGTGAATCCCTGATTGAGATATAATATGACCTAACATCTTACCTTCCTTGACACCGAAGATAGTTTTCGTAGGGTTCAGAGATATACCGTATTTCCTGCATCTCTCAAAAATCTGAGTTAAGTGTTGGATGTGCTCTCCTCTATTATTCAAATACACTGTTATGTAATCTAAATATACTACCACACACTTATTGATAAGTCCCCAAAAATCCACATCCATGGCCCTTTGGAAGGTTTCTCCTGCATTGATTAACCTGAAAGGCGTGTGTTTATAAGAAAAGGTTCCCCATTTGGTTCAGAAGGTGGTTTTTAAATGGTCTTCCACTAAAACCAACACTTGGTTGTAGCCTGAGAAACGACCTAGTGGAGAGAAAATCTCCGAGCCTGATATGGTCTGCAGGAGTTGTTCCATCAGCAGGACGGGATAACTGTCCTTTTCTAAAGCTTTGTTGAGGTTCCAAAAATCTACGCATAGTTGGATATCTCCCGACTTTTTCCTTATCGGAACAAGATTTTCTACCCAGGCAAAATGCCTAACTTGGAAAATTATCTTTGCATATAGAAACTTCCTTAATTCCTAATACATGAGAGGTTCTAGGGATGGGTGATACTTTTAGAGCTTTTGTTGGAAAGGTTTGACTTCAGGTTTCAACAAGATGGTGTGTTGAATAATGTGGGTATCATGCATTTTTAAATCCTTATAGAACCACGCGAAAACATCCTGGTATTGTCTAAATAATTTGAGGTAGGCTCTCCTCTCTTCCTTAGATATAGTTTTGCCGAGATTAACATTCTTTGGGTTCTCTGTGGTTCCAAGATTTACAGTTTTATGGAGGGGACAAGAGCTACCAGTCTTTGCATTTTTAGGTCTTTTGAATCGTTCCTTTAGACCAAACAAATTCTCTATATTAGCTATCCCCTTCAGGATTGTGTGAGCCTTTGATTTATCAATATGTTGTCCTGCCCGAGGATCGATTTTAGTTCATTTCTCTTGGAACTCTTCATCGCCAATAGAGAGATATTTGAAATTGTCTGTGTCAGTTAAGAAGCTTATGATCTGTTCATCTCCCTCAAAGACTTTCCAATTAGAAATGTTATTAGGTATCGATGGTTTGTAGAGCAGCTCTATGGTGAATTGGGAGACTTTATAATCCTCTAAATGCAATAGTGTAAAAGCGGTTGTGGCTAAGAAATTAGCAAGAATATTCTTTGCTCTGGGAATCATAGTGATATTGAAATCCTCAAAGCACTCTATTAGTGTATGCACCTCCTACTGGTGGTTCTTAAGATGAGGCGAATTGCAATGTATAATATTTCTCACTTGTCTAATAATGATTTCAGAGTCTCCAAAAACTTTCAATTCCTTGACATCCAAATCTAAGGCTTTCTTTAACCCTTGTACTAGAGCTTCATACTTGGCAGTGTTGTTGGTACACTCGAATTCTAGTCTACAGGATAAGAAATCATGTTTACCTTCTTGATCGATGAGGATGCACCCTGATCCTGACCCTTCTTGTGATTTAGATCCATCACAATAGAGGGTCCAAATTTGCAAACGACAATTGCTTCTTTCTCTACCATCCTTAATGTGTTTTTCTCCGATATTTTCTTCCACAAGTCCTAGCACGGGGTTTTGACAAAAGAGAGAGTCTTCTATCGGCATCTGTGACTCTTGAAAAGTAATTTCAAATTTTTGGGTAAGCAGAACATTGGACAGGAGGGGAGAAAAGTTCCCAAAGTAAGAATCACAGGAATAATTTCCCAATATGGGGAAATCTATGGATGCGGGTTCATTTGGGGTTTCCATATCAGTGACTGTGTGCTTCACATATCTCTCTCTATCGATTCTGATCATGTTCTTGTATCCCTTTAGTGGTAGCCAAAGGTGTTCCCAGTCTGTACTGAAATATCCATTTATCTTTTCAGACCAATCTCAGCTCAACAATATCGCATATGCCTCTGGGACATCCACCACAATGATGTCAATCACTTGCAAAAAATTAGGATGTGTCGCTATCCTGATCATCACATCTTTGAGTTCTCCCATGACCTTGACATGGGTTCTGTCTAGTTGTATGACATGCTTATCACTTTTGAGAGGGAAACGACCTAATTTATTACAAATGACCAAGGGCATCACATTAGAAGATGCCCCAGAATCCACCAAACAATTGTGAAGATTCCAGTTGAAGACTTCAAATGTCAAAATGAAAGGAGGGACAAAAGGTCTCTCCTTCCTACTTTTCGAGTACGTATTTACGGTTGGCTTGCTTACTAGATTTTTTGTGGGTATATTTCTCTTCTGACCATTGCCTATTGCCGGGTCTTCTACCGAGCTCAAAGCTTACAACAGAAAGTCTTTCTGTTGAGGAATCCTAGATATATCCATAAGTGACATATTAGCTTTTAGCTTCTTCAAATATTTGACTACATTGTAATCTAGTTTGGGGGATTCCTAGGTATGGATTCTTATAGGATTTTTACCTAGGGAGAAAGATATTTCCAGGCGATCGAGAGTTAACTTACTTTGCAAGGCCCGGGTGGCATTGGTATCTTTTGAGCCGGGTTGACCTTTACTATGCGTCTGTATCACCGAAACTTTTGTGGGTTGTTCTCTAGATTCAAACAAATCGTTCGAAGGCATGATCAAGTCGGGATCCCATATCAGCATGGTTGTGTCTAGTGGTGGGTCAAATTCTTCCTGATCATCAATATTCATGGCCAAACTACTTGACTGTTTGGTCAGGGAGACTTCGTCCATAAAAATATTGGGCATTAAATTCATGGTGTGGACCCATTGAGGGAATTCTCTTTCAAAGTGTTTTTCCTGGTGATAAGTACAAAAAGAATCAGATGCAACATTTCCCAGGTCAATGTTTAAGTTGGCTTGGGGAGGTTCAATTTCTTTGAAAGGATGGTTTCCTTTAAAGAAAGGCTTATAGGGCTTCTGGCCTTGGTTTCCCTCCCCTGAACTTCTCTACATGTCTATGATCTCATTTGATAATTTCTTAACCATGCATTTTAGATATTATATATCTCCAGTACCCTTGTCGGGAGTTTGTTCAGCTAGTTTCCCCGACGGTCTAGTCAAAAGCAGTCATCTCCTAGGAGAGGGATGGGTATCTCTTTTCACTAATAAGGCCTAGCCTTCTTTACATCCTTTCATCTAGAATTCTATTGTCTTGGCCTCTTCAAAAGTTTCCACAAGGGTTCTCTTAGCGGCTCTTTTTACAAACATAGAAATAGAAGCCAGAAGTGCATTGGCATAAACCTCGATTTGCAACTCTTGATTTGGTTTCGTCGTGGGCTGGAATTTGTTTAAGATGGTCATGAATATTTGATTGAAATATTTGACCCTCTCTTTTGGGTTCATGGTGGCTGTGAACAGCTCAACCATCAGGGCTCCTGTAGTAGTTTCTTCCACAAATTTGTCTAGGAAATCCTTTTGGAACTTAGTCCAGTTGGTTATAGATCCTACTGGAAAATTAAAATACCACGTGGAAGATGAATTTTCAAACATGTAGGGAAAAATTCTGCAGACTACATCTTCGTGTTGAACATTCATAAGTCTGATCGCAAGTATGAACTTGTTGATATGATATTTAGGTAAACCTGAAGTTTCAGGATTGTACTTGGGAAGCATCTTTTTCGAGTGTCGGGGAAGATTATGTGCTCATCCAGGAATGACCACGGTGTCTCCGGCCAACCAAAGTTGGTTGTTTTGAAGTGGGATTTCCCTTTCCTCTTCATGATCATTATTACCTTCCATATCTTCAGAATCCAAGTTGACCTCCTCTTCTTCCAAAAAGTCGTTTGGCTCAGAAATGTTGGCGGCTGGCGTTTCGGGTATCAGATCAAGAGGTTCTTGGATTTCAGTAATCTTGAAATCTATTAAGTCTTCTACGGAGTGTACAAAAACTTCACCAGGAGTGCTAACCACTGATCTACTTTATTGTTTTCTTCAAGGGAGGATGAGAGCTAAGGAAAACACATTGATTTGCCAGGCGTAGGCTCTAGTGATTCGACTGAATTGATTCACCTCCTCGTGAGGAAGGGCGTAAGGTATTTCAGGGTGAAAAGGTTCTTCCTCGGGCTGGGGTGAGTTACCCGCTTTGGGAGTAATCAGTAAGTGTAGGTTGTCTATAGAATGACCAGCCATGCATGTGGACCATTATGAATCTGTAGGCTGTTCGAAATACTATGTAAATTATATACTCAGACATTCATTCTTAGGCCCTCCTTCTAGCGCCAGTTCTGTTGATGGGTCTTAAATCCCTTGACTCAACAGCAGAAACCAAAACTGCCATCGAGGCCCAATTAGACTTTGCAGTGTTTAAGATGGAATGGTTCTCCAGATATTTCGATCCGGTCGATTTATCGATGGTATTTGTGTTTTCTTGTGAAGGTTCTCCTTTCAGTTAGGACTGTTCTTCTCTATATTTTTGTTGAAGGAAAATCTCCCTGCGGACAAGTAGATCTCCTCAAAGAGATAGACTCTTAACTCTAAGATAGAAAGTGCTTATCATGGTCACTGACTTCCTTTTAGATCTAGGTGGACTAGTGTGTGATGAGGAAGGAGAAAAGAAGTACCTTTTACCAGCGTTTGTCCCTGCACGCTCCGAGTTGAGCTCCAATATTTTGTTCCTCGATGAGCCCTGTAGAAAAACAAAGTACGACTACTTCCTACTCTATCAAGATTAGTCCGAAATAGGTCTATCTACTAAAGAGACTAATTCATGTGAGATTTAACACAAATTAGAAAGAAATAGGCCAAGCAAATTATATTAATGAGGACAAAACATTGCATATAGCCACAGATGGAATGCAGCAGTTTCGTCAAGTCCTCCTTGTCTACCCCTTGCTCAAAAGATCCACGATCTGAATGATGATGGCTTCACTGATTACTCCCTATGAGATCATAGGTCTCTTGCCTCCAAAATATCTCTATCCCAGCACCACTTATAAGATCATAAGTTTGGTGTGATTCCCCCTTTTCAGTCCTCTTTCACCATGAGAAAGCTTGCTTATATAGCCTTGGAGAGGCTCAACAACTTGAGATATCCTTCGCGAAGTTGAGGATTTTCCTCCTTCAGCTGAGGATCTACCCTAAGATCATGGATGGACCAGGGATTCAAATCCAACTGCCTTCCAAGAATGAAAGGATCCTTCCCCCATTCATCTCAACAACTTAACAACTGCCCAGAATAGGCAGTGCTCCCTCAAAAGGGCCAACAGAGCGCTGTAGCACTCCCCAATAGGCTTAAGCGGGGTGCCATCACTCTTAAAGACACTAGCGCTCCCTCAAAAGGGCCAAAAGAGCTTTATAACACTCCCAAACAGTGTAAGGAGGGGCGCCAGCACTCCCAGAAGAGGTATAGGGGAACGCTCCCCTCCAAAAACTCATTTTTTTAGGTGCTTTCAGATGGAAAGAGGTTCATGAGCCTGCTGACTCATTTATTCTCTTCCAAATCAAATGTTTGAGGTGTTTCAAGTGTCCTTTTCATGTTGTTATAGGCACGAAATAGGCATCATGACAGTATGCTTTCTTTAACACTTACGACACTTGTGAGCAAAGTACGACACTTGCGACCCTTGTAATGACGACACTTGTGATACTATCAAAGTGAGTATTTTTGATGTGTAATAGATTTCCCCCCAAAGTATGAAGTTAGAAGATAGGAACTGATAACTGAAATGATTTGTAGACTTTCAAGCAAGGGTATATATGTAGAGAACCTGAAAAAAGTTGCACACAAACATCCAACAAATATTATGACATGTTTCAAACCCAAGGCAGGCATACCTATGCTTGGGTGATCAAGACTTGCAAGATATGGCCGCCATAAAATACACTATGGATCCATAATTGTATTGATAAAAAGGTATAGCCATTGAAAATACACTGTGGATCTATACTCCCATGACCTGAACTAATCATAGCCACGAAGAATACACAGTGGATCTACGAGACAACAAGACATAGCCACGACCAATACAAAGTGGACCTATGTAACAGTATATGTGTCATTGTTCAAAAGAAACTCCATCGCAACCTAGGAAAAGTACATATCAAAGTGATCACTCAACCCGGGGTCTTCTTACCGATCCTAATGTGGTACGAATCTAACCATGTGAATAGATGTCCTGATGTTGAACATGGCAAAAACCACTTGATTACCGGTCAATGATGTAAACCGTTAACAAGCGCGAGGGAGATCACCATTAATGTAAATGATTCCCAAGGTACCCTAGTACATCCCAACGAATGTGAATGGATGAGCTAGAGTCAAACATCTGTGGAATGATCCGATCAGAGGTCAATGATGTAAACCCACTGTCAAATGTGAGGAGGCCTGCCATTGAGGCATGCAGGTCCCAAAGTACTAACTGGTTTCTAATTCTAATCCCTAGATAATGTGTTGAAGTCGACAGGAATAGGCTCATCGAAGGAGGGCCTTGATGTATCCCCCATCAATGACACGAAACAGACATGGAGATGTGATTGGTAGAGCAAATGAACATGGACTGACATGGGTATTGAGACAAGATATTTGTGATGGCTCACTCTTGAGGTGGATACTTCCCTTGAACACTGAGGCACAACAGTAGAAACATGACATGGACCAAAACTTGATGATGCAGTGGATGTTGTGACTTACATCGGGTGACCCAGAGGAGTGGAAGAAACTCAAAGGATTGGCTCAGTGCATAGGTTCAGCAGATTGAAATGTGTGCAAAAGACAAAGTGTCGTGTTCAAGGGCAACTCTAAGAATTACTTGGTAATGTTCTCAAGAGACTGCTTGGCTTGCTTCTTTCAAATTTTCCCCCATCCAGATAGACAAGTACCTCTTTTTAATTTAATGAGCTCAAGGAGGGTAACACATGCTCAATATAACACACCTTTGGTAAGTTCCTCTTCCTTTGTTTAACGAACTGGAAGAAGTAAGGGTTTGGTCTCGTATGGGCCTGTCGATGTTTATTTTAGCGAGTCCAAAGACATAAAACTCGAAGGTTTTTCATGATTATAGAGTCTGGAAAAACACTTAAAAGAGAACTCTCTTAGTTCCTTTTTCGTAAAGTAGTCTAATGAGACCAAAAAGGAGATAAAATATCGCTCAACAGACGTTTTCTTCAAATACTTTAACGAGCATGAAGAGAACAAGGTCACTCGGTAATCTTTTCATGTTTAGAGAGTCTGAAAAGGACTTAAAGATGACTCCAATGTTGTCCTTTTTCGTAATGTTAGTCTCGCGAGGCCGAAAAAAAGATAAATTATCACTCAAAAGATGCCCTTTCAAACCGTTTAATGAGTCGGAAAGGAAGCAAGATCACTCGGCAATATTTTCATGTTTAGAGAGTCTGAAAAGAGCTTAAAGGAGACTCCAGGGAGTTCCTTTTTCGTGTATCCATACAGGTCTGAAAAAGAGATAAAAGTCTACCCGTATGCATTCTCATATATTTACAAGCACGAGAAAGACCAAAGACTAAGCTCAGTATGCCCCCAGCCTGAAAGCTAGTGGCTTAACTCCAGAATGGATCATCAAAGGCTGGAGACATGCCCTCCAAGCTTCAATTCATTCACCGATTTTGAAGTCATCACCAATTTCGCTAGTAGAAGAGAAAAAGGAGAAGGGTGGATGAAAAGAAGGTTCGAAAGAGCGGACTGCTTCATTTTTTAACGAGCTTGACACAGGAAAAGAACTTTGCTTAGGACCTCCATTTCATTTTTTAACAAGCTTGCCACAGAGAAGAGAAACTATGCTCGTGGTTTCGTCTGGATCAGGGCTTCCAAGAGGATAATGCTATGGAAGGGTACCATGTCAATGGATAAAACATGGTCATGGCCTCCAGGAGATCTTCGCTGGATGGAAGATAATCACTCGAGAAGGGACACATATCGAGGGCCACGATAGGAGTAAGGATATCAGGCTCCAATAATCCCACCAAAGAAATCACCATGTCCACTACCGGATCCAAATCATCGAAAGTTGAAAGCATGGGGGATGATGAAAAATCAACATCAGGAGGGGAGATAGGCAGTATATCTGCCTGAATTTCTTTATGAGGGGGAAGAAAAGAGGATCGGGGATTGTGATTATCCCGAGGTAACTTTTCAATGAAAAACATTTCCGAAATAGATTCATCCGAAGGAAAAGTTGGGGAAATGCAGTCGATCATAGATGACAAGGAACTCAACCATGATTGCATCGAGGAAATATCAGGTGCCAATAGATGTTGGGCATCTGATGAGGGAGAAGCGGATTGGGTAGAAACGTATGACGGTTCGGCTGGACTAAGTGGCACAGTGTCACTTAGTGCATCAAATTCCAAAGGACAAGGTACAATCCAAGGGTCAGATGATGCCAAAGATTGATAAGCCGCGGTCGAAATCATATCGACGATGGCAATGTGATGTGTAGTCGATGGAAGTGGTGTAGGGAAGGTACCCATGAGGCTAGAATCTTTCACTAAGCCAACACCAACACTTTCATACATGATCTTGTGGTCTCCCAAGAAAGGAATATTGTTGGTAGTAGGAGCGCGAGCATCGGTCGTGCAGAAATCCAACTGATCAACAGCGATAATTTTGCCCTGGTGAGGAAATTGTACACATAGAAAGACCGACAAGGCAAAAACAGTCATAGCATAAAACCAACTTCTTCCAAGTAACAAGTTGTAATCGAGGGGAGCATCGACCACCTCGACATCAACAGTAACAGTTTTGCCACCCAATTGGATGGGCAGGGACTGTAAAAGCCCATGGGGATGAAAACCTCGCCCATCGAAGGCGTGTAACATCGTTGGGGATTTGTTGAGTGCTGGTGATTTTAAACCTTTCCAACACGCTAAAGACATGACACAATTTGAGGTTCCCTCATCCAGAATAGTTCTATGGATTTGTTGATTTTGAACAACAATATCAACTCAGAAAGCAAGTTGGTGGGAGATTCGAGATGCATAATTATCTAGGTTAAACATGATTTGATTGGATGAATCAGGATCAACAACACCAAGAGCAGTCAAGAGCCTTCTACGTTGACTGGGGCAGTGCTGTAGAACTTCTAACACAGACATAGCACATGGTGCTTGAGCCAAATCTTCAACAATGTTGTAGTTATGGGCGGCACGTGAACTAGGATTAAAGGTAGCTTTGTGGATAGTGCTCTTAGGAGGGCGTAAGATAGAGTTGAACGTGGGTTTCTCAATCTGAAGTGATCCAGCTGAAGGATTAACCGATGGAAGACTAACAGAGGATGATGATGGATCCAGTAAAGTGCCGGCACCGTTAGTGTCTTGTCCTTTGTCAGGGTTACCTGGTGTGTCGTAGGTCTTAGAGAGAGTGGTCAAATTAATCCCATTAAACATATAAATATGTGCACTCGACGAGGCCTCATCATTAGGATCGCTAGAACTTCCCCCAGGAGAGGGGGTTTGAGCAACCATGGATTGCTGCTGTGGAAAAGGTTGAGTAAGCACAGCAGGTTGTGACTTCCCTTGGAACATTTTGGCCACTTCATTGCGAAGTGGACAATATCAAGTGTAGTGATCGTCACCACAAATGATACATGGGGATTTCAGTTTCCGTTGTGGTTTCTTTTTGGTAGCAGGTGTTTGATTTTTTGGTTGTTCATTATTATTTTTTGATTTATTCTTTGTCTTCTTATTACCTCCGGATTATTGTGAAGAGGCAGATTGAACTGCATTCACCTCAAAGATCTGAGTTTGGGGGGAGGTAGAGGAGGGTGTAGTTGATTTGGAAAGAGATTGAGTTTTGAAGGAACCGATAACACCATCTGCATGAGATGAGGATGATGGCTTAGAAGGATCGGTATTAGCTCGAGCAGCATTCGGGAGCAAATCATACAAAGTACCAGATTGGGAATAAACCAAGTCTAAGTACTGAGCCCGAGCAATGGCTTGTTCCTCTGTGACCGCACCATCCATAGCGATATCACGAGCGATCCGCGGTAACAGTGATTTAGTAAACCATTCTGCCAAGAGCATGTCAGGAATGACTGCCTTTATCATCCTTCGTCGTTGCCTCCACTCATGAATATGGTTAGAGATATGCACAGAGTTAGTTTGACGAAGGGAGGTCAAGAGTTCAGTACCCGTCTTATAGCGAATAGGCAGTTGAAAATGCATGAGGAAAGACATGGCAAGGGAATTGAAATCATGAAAAGAAGCACGTGGAAGTTCAATGTACCACTTTGTTGCTGAACCAGTAAGTGTTCGCTGGAAAAGATGCAAATGTATAGAATCATCCATGAGGGAGTTTGATGAACACCACAAATGGAAAGTCATCACATGGTTGTTCAGATCTTCGCCAGGGTTTCCATCAAATTTTGGAATATCAGAAGGAAGCTTAGCTGGAATGACTGGCCAAACCGGTGAATGAGAAATAGGATCATTAGTTAACCGAGAC
>SNQJ01S0023001.1:18009-58676 GCA_010110895.2 Picea sitchensis | reverse complement strand
CATTTGTCCCTGCACGCTCTGAGTTGAGCTCCAATCTTTCGCTCCTCGATGAGCCCTGTAGACAAGCAAAGTATGACTACTTCCTACTCTATCAAGATTAGTCTGAAATAGGTATATCTACTAAAGAGACTAATTCATGTGAGATTTAGCAAAAATTAAAAAGAAACAGGACAAGCAAATTATATTAATGAGGACAAAACATTGCTTACAGCCACAGATGGAATGTAGCAATTTCATCAAGTCCTCCTTGTCTACCCCTTGCTCAAAAGATCCACGATCTGAATGACGATGGATTCATTGATTACTCCCTATGAGATAATAGGTCTCTTTCCTTGAAAATATCTCTATCCCAGCACCACTTATAAGATCATAAGTTTGGTGTGATTCCCCCTTTTCAGTCCTCTTTCACCATGAGAAAGCTTGCTTATATAACCTTGGAGAGGCTCAACAAATTGAGATATCCTTCGGGAAATTGAGGATTTTCCTCCTTTAGCCGAGGATCTACCCTAAGATCATGGATGGACCAGGGATTCGAATCCAACTGCCTTCCAAGAATGAAAGTATCCTTCCCCCATTCATCTCAACAACTTAACAACTGCCCAAAATAGGCAGTGCTCCCTCAAAAGGGACAAGAGAGCGTTGTAGCACTCCCCAATAGGCTTAAGGGGGGCTCCAGCACTCCTAAGACACCAGTGCTCCCTCAAAAGGGCCAAAAGAGCTTTATAACGCTCCCAGACAGTGTAAGGGGGGGCGCCAGCACTCCCAGAAGAGGTATAGGGGAGCGCTCCCCTCCAAAAACTCAGTTTTTTAGGTGCTTTTAGATGGCAAAAGGTTCATGAGCCTGCTGACTAATTTCTTCTCTTCCAAATAAAATGTTTGAGGTGTTTCAAGTGTCCTTTTCATGTCGTTATAGGCATGACATAGGCACCATGACAGTATGCTTTCTTTAACACTTGTGACACTTGTGAGCAAAGTGTGACACTTGCGACCCTTGTAATGATGACACTTGCGACACTATCAAAGTGAGTATTTTTTATGTGTAACAATTTTCTCTTGGGGTGGGGGCTAGTATGAGATATGAAAGCTAGTATAAACCAACTTGACAAATAATAGGATTAAGTTTTAACTACTAGGAAGAGGTTGAGCTTGGGATAACCCACTGCTCAACATGCAGACAGTGATTCTATGCCAAAGGGCCTAGTACTAATACATTAACCAAAAGAGAATCCAATTACTATCTGAGAAACTAATTATCAGAAAGAAAACACATATGTAAAAATATCATAGTAATAAAAATAATTCATCTACCATAACATTCATTACACAACAACACAACGATTTATCTTCATCATTAAAGAAAAGAACATCAAAACATTGCACCAGATAACTTGACAACAAAATTAATTTCTCTTACTCATTACTGCAACATTCATGGAACGAGATAGGAAGTAGTTCTTCTCCAAGTCCAATCACATACATCTGATGAAAATATCTTGTCTTTGGTCCAAAAGGACTTATCAATTCATAGCAGTCTCAAAATAATTCTTAACAGCCAAAAAGAAAGAGTTCTTACAAAAACCATCGACCCTCTACTAATCGGTCAATGTCCTTATTTATAATATAAAGTTCAACCGAAATTAACAGCTAAGTATAGTTTAAACCAAACAAAAAATCGCCACGTGGCGTCATCGTCCAATAGTTTCTTTAACATTCCACCTGAGATATCTCTTAAAAAGGGTGACTTCTTTAATATTTAGACCAACTAATAAACAGTTCTTCACAAGTTTGAGCCCATGGGAATCTGTGTTGTTCCATTGGGGCTTCATATACTCCTTTGATATGCATTTCATGTGCTCGATAATTTACCAAACTAGAGTTCAACTGTTGTAGCATGGTTCTAGCTCTGATAGGGTGTTCTGCGAATTGTTTCACTTGCCCTGGCCTTGCATTGGTTATGTTTGTGCACTCTTCGGTCCATAGAGAGTCTTGTTCGGAATGCATCTTGAACACGTTTCTTAGGTCGATAAATTCATCGGGGGTGCCAAACTCAAGGAGACCAACATCCTTCATTACTTTATTAATTTTATCCCAGTGCTTTTGGCACTTAGTCCATTTCTCTTGGAATTCTCAATGTGGATCCCGGGACATCTTAGCCCAGTATTTGGGAGATATCTTCATGCGGTCGAGAATACCTTTGCCTATAAGTTGAATGCCATGTTCTTCCTTTTCTCAACTCTACTGGACTGCCTCAATATATTCGAGTCTCTCTACCGCCTGTTGTGCCTTTTCAATCCATCACTCCATCTCCTTGTAGGTCGCGAGTGCCATGAGAGTGTCCTCCTAGAACTCGACTATGTTCGTGGTTAATAGGTGCCTTTCCTTCTTGAACTCATTGTAAATCCTGTTGAACTCACCTTTCAGATACACAGTGGTCTGCATAGCACCCTTGTAATACTCGGCCAGATGGCACAAGTGTTCGAGCTCCTTTAGGGTGGCGGCTAATTCCTTTTCATCCCTCCTGGCTCTATCCTGGACGGCATCAAAGAGGGATCTTCCCACACCGATCAGTTCAGACATATGAGCATCTTTTGTGTTGATTACATTTTCCTCTGTAGTAACTAAGTTGGAGTGATCCAAAGTGATCCTTCTTTTCTTTGCAGTACTTTCAATGATGGCCTTTCTCTTTTGATCATAGGAGATAGCATGGATGTCTTCTACCTCGTCTACTGGCTCTGGTATCTGTTGATCACCCCATGTGAGGTTGTTTCCCAAGCTACTAGCGGTGTATATTTGTTCAAGAGTGGGCTCTCAAACTTCCTCGCTTTGCCTTGTAGATTCAACCTCTACTTGTCGCTCATCGAGGATTTGAATATTGGGCAGAATAGAGGTGTCAGGTATAAACTCATTATTTACTTTCTCGTCGGTCATAGAACTGTCGATTTCCTTTTGTGGAGGTTCGTCATTTGGCCCTGCTTCAGTTTCTGGTTCATAGGATTCTTTTGTGTTGAGGCTGCCTTCGACTTATGTTCCCTTTTGTGAGACCTCCTTGTCTTGAACCTCGGGCTCAGGGGAAGAGGTTTTCTCGAGACCTTCTTCCTCTTGGACGTACACCGGGGTGCCACGAGAGGGCTCCGGACTCTCCTCATCACTGTATATATGTATAAGTGTGCTTAAGGGATTGGGATCTCGTGTTTCTATTTACACTTGGCCTGTCTCTGGTTGAGTTGTCCCTCCTTCTAAGGGATTGATCGGCGATGTTTTGGATTCATGGTTGCCTAACCCATTGGTATTACTAGGATTTATGAAACCCGAGCCACTCGACTCTGTCGAGACGCTTCAAACAGTAGTTGAAATCGTAGGTCTTATGATAAGGTATGGTTCATCCTTCATTAGCTTCATTAGTAGCTGGATTTGCTAATACAAGAGTTCCCCCATACCTTGTGTGACTGTAATTTCAAGGGGATCCCTAACTCGTACCGAGGATTCTTGGAAAAATCTCGACACTTCAATGTCTTCTTGGGGATTGCCTATTTCTTCAACCAGTTCATATGCTACCACTCCTTAATGGGTCCTGAGAATTTCTTGAGTTGTCTGCTCCAAAGTCGTTTCTTGCTCCTCCCAACTCATAGCTTTAAACTTGGTTACTCGAGGATCAACCCTCATGGCTACCACCTCATTCTAGTCTTGAGCATTTTCAATGAAAATATCCTCTTTGAACAGGTCATGGGAATAAGGCCAACAAGATGATACCTGCGACGCGTGTTGTAGGACCAGTCCCTTGGGATCATGTTTGCGAAATCGACCAGTTTGGAACCAAAATTCTAATTGGCCTAGCCCTTCTTGCTTGGAATGCATGGTGACTTTGACCATGTAGAAGCCAATATGAAACCCATACAGTATGAAGGCTCGCTTCTTGTCTTTTACTAAAGTGGCATTATATCCTTGCAGCATGGTCTGATAGAAAATTTCCCCTAACACTAGTCAGTCGGGAACATAAATGGGTAATAAGTGAGGTGCCCCTGTAGCTCCGAAAACCCTAATGTAGGTTTCTCACTCATCTAAATACCAGTGAACAACTTTGGCTATAACCTTCTTTGCTTCATCTGACAACCTAGGGCATTATTTCCTAAATAGCAATAAGTAAATGCGTGCAATAAACTAATCACAGATAACAACATATGACCTTTTGTACCTTTTTTCCCATAATATGATGAAGTATACATGGACCGGGAGCTACGAAGAGTGCAAATTCAGGTTCATCCTGGAGAAAGTGTTCCTGTCACAGATGATGTCTAGCAAATACGAGGCCATGTAGAAGGCGAGGTTATCTCCCTCCTTTGGTGTTATCCACATTTTTGGTCATCGGGATGATGTCATGATAATGTCATGATGATGGAGAATCAAGCTCTTCACTAAGAACATTTTCCTGAGAAAAGTTGCTCTTGTCTGTTTCCAGAAATCATGTTTTGAGGAATGTTCGCAGGTTGCTTATATACCTGCCTGCGAGAATGCCTGATTCTCGTAGGCTGCATTCAGCTGGGGTGCGAACTTCTCGCACTGTAGTCATTGTTAGGGTGTGAACATGTTCTTAAAGAAGGAAAAATGATAATTTCTCGATCCTTCTAGAAGGGAATCTTCTAGAAGGATGAGTTGGCTTTCGAATGGTTGGAAAAATAATGGCTTTCCTGATATGTTGGGATCATTCCCTATCCAAGTAACTAATCTATCTTCTCCTATATATTGAGGAGATTGCTCATGGAAAAAGTTAGAAGCAAACTAGCAAGAGATTGATTGGAGAATTTATGCAAGACTGTATGGAGAACTGATGCTACAACAGCTAGAGACAACAGCAAGGTCATCACAAGTGGTTAATTTTGTTTCAGGATAAATTCGTGAGTGCGGAAACAGACCAATCTCTCTAGATCCACCTGGATCTAGAACAAAACAGGACAAAATAATACACTTTCCCTAGACTTAACCTATTGAATGAACTAAGAAGTAAGGATTATGGACATACCTTATGAACGCTTTCCTTATCTCTGTTGTTCCGAGCTTTTCTCCAATACTTATCTTTTCAACGGGATTAACATCACAAACTACGTGCATACCTTCCATAAACCTCCCAGCCTTAGACCACACTACTCATCACGCTCAGCAGTGGGTCACCCCCAAGCTGGGATTAAGCTCCACCCAAGGTAAGGGAATCCTAAACTAGGATGAGGTTACAGTAAAACTGCACAGTGCAACCAGAAGGATTCTCTCTAGGAGCCTTCTTACGCCCACTACTCACGGACTCTCATCCCCCACATTCCTATTCCACCCGAGAGTATACACCTTCATTGTCACATAGTCCATCAGTTGCTTCACCTCCCTCTCTGGGTCTTGGAAACAAGCCGGATCAAGAATTCTCAGAGCTTCATAGCTGGTGCTGGACTCTCTCTGGGAGAAAACCACTTCCTAGCAAACTCTCTCCCCTGGATAGAGTTTCTCACATGCTTGAAAACTTGCCTCTTCTACCAGGGCCTGTCAACCTGCTTCTTCAGCCACTTTCAACTTAGCTCCAACAGGGTACGAGAGACAGCAATAAGAACTAGTCAAAACAACTCAAGAAAAATGAAGGCAGCGACCCAAACAAACAAGGTATGAGCTCAGCTCTGGGAATGCGGATAGACTGGGCTCATGGAAAAATCACACAAGTCGGCTTCACGGATCAGGTTTTCAAGAGATGTGTGTCAATGCAGAGGTCACTTGTGGAGGCTCATGGTTAATGATTCTAGAGGTGTGTGAGGGGCAGAGGTCGATCACAGATCTCCCATGGAGTTCGCGAAGGATTAGGTGGAATGGAAAGCCCACCCCTCAACACAGCTAACGCTTCATCTTTTAACTGCATGTGCCCAGGTCAAAACTTGTCTTCCTGGAGATGCATTCATTCCCTTTTTCACACCTTCCTTTTCCCGGGACTTAGGATAAAAACATGACTTTCACACATTTTTGGAATAATAATAAATTATTATTCTCAAGGAATTAAGCCCCTAAGCTTAGCCCCTCTTTCCAACCTTTCATCCCCCTTTCCCTTACCCACCTTGTGGAAGCTTAGTCCTCCATCACTCTTTCTTCGTGGTCAATATGTATGCAGTGATGTTTATATTTTATTAATGATCTGCATAATTACATATACAAGGTCAGGCTCATTTGCCTTGGCATCTGGCTCACTAACCTAATAAACATATAAGCCTCTCATCGTATAACCACTCAGCTCACCAGCCTAATAAACACATAATCCTCTTAGCTTATAACCACTCGTCTCACCAGCCTATAAACAAAATTACAACTCAGTAAGGGTTCAGCCTTGTGGTATTACAATTCTCCTCCCCTTACTTTTGCACTGTCCTCAGTGAAACTTTTACACAACATCAACAAGATTTCCAAAATCTTCAAAAATATGTGGGTATTTTGCCCGCATATCATATTCATGCTCCCATGTTGTGTCCTCAGGACCGTACCAGGTCCACTAGAACTTTACAAGCCCTATGGCTCGATTTCGGAGATGTTTGTTCTTTCGGTCCAATATGCATACTGGATGCACCTGCAAGATGCCTTCTTGCTCCACCTGGATTACATTACAATCAATCACATGATTAGGATCGGGTATATATTTCTTAAGTAATGAAACATGAAACACATTATGTACATTCATGGATGCAAAAAATGCAATCATATAAGAAACTGGTCCAATCCTTTCTAGGATTTCAAATGGCCCACAAAATCTGGCTGCCAACTTGGAGCAGTTTCCCAGCTTCAGGGAACTTCTATTAGCTTTCACTTTCAGGAAAACATGGTCACCCACTTTAAACTCCTTGTGGGTTCTGTTCTTATCAACATAATGTTTTTTTCTGTCTTGGGTGGCCTTCAAATTCTTCTTAATCTTTAGTATTTTTTCTTCCATTTCCTTGAGCAACTCTGGCCCAACTACTACCCTATTAAATGGGTTATACTAGCTTACTGGGGTGTTGCACTTTCTATTGTAAATTGCTTGAAATGGGCTCATCTTCAGTGATGCTTGATACCCATTGTTGTAGGCGAATTCTACCAAGTGTAGGTGGTCTTCCCATTTAGATGGTTTGTCCATCACATACATCCTTAGCATATCTTATATCACTTGGTTCACCCTCTTGGTCTGCCCATCAAACTCAGGATGATAAGTAGTGCTAAAATTCAGATTCGTTTCGAACCCTTTGAATAACCCTTTCCATAATTTTGAGGTAAATTTCAGGTCTCGATCAGACACAATTGTCTTGGGGACATTGTGCAATCATTTTATTTCCCTCATAAAGATATAGACAACATTAGATTCCTTGTAAGTAGTCTTTAATGGAATGAAATGGGCATCTTTTGTAAGCTTGTCCACCACCACCATGATTGAATCATGCTGCTTGCCGATTCTGGGAAGTCATGTGATGAAATCCATTGACACCACCTCCCACTTCCACTTAGGGATAGGAAAAGGCTGCAACAATCCTACTGGGTGCCTGTGCTCAGCTTTAACCTTCTAGCACTCCATACATCTAGCGATGTAATCTGTAATTTATTTCTTCATACCTGGCCAAAAGTAATGGCTCTTGACTGCTGCCACAATTTTATGATATCCAGGGTGTCCAGCATAAGGTACATTATGCATTTCCTTCAAAATCATAAGTTTCAATTCCTGGATATTAGGTACATAAACTCTGTTTTTGTACCAGAGTGTTGCATCAACTCCAAACTTATAATCTTCCGCTCCTTGTAGAGCCTTACCTTGTTGTAGCTTTGCTACCAATTCCATGTATTGCAAGTCTGCGCTTGCAACTTCCAAAATTTTGTCTTTAATGTCAGTTTGCTACATGCTAATGGTTGTAGCATGTAGATCATGCACTCTCCTATTGAGTGCATCAACCAATTTGTTCTCTTTTTCTTTGATATGCTTGATATCAAAGTCATACTCACAAAGGAACTCCAACCATATACTCTTCCTAGCATTTAAGGTTGGTTGATCAAACAAATACTTCAAACCATTATGGTCCGTCCTCAATTCAAACCTCTTTCCCATGAGGTAATGCCTCCATTTATTTAGAGCATGCACTATGGCTTCCAACTCCAAATAGTGAGTTGCATAGTTCTTTTCATGCTCTTTCAATTTCCTGAACTCATAACATATTACAAATCCATTCTTACCGAGGACTCCTCCCAATCCTTATTTGCATGCGTCTGTACACACTACAAAATTTTCATTAGGGTATGCAATCCTCAGGATTGGAGCACTGGCTAACAACTGCTTCAATCGTTGGAAGCTTCTCTCACATTCTTTTGTCCATTGAAACTTCTTCTCCTTACTTTACAAAAAAGTGATGGGGTGAGCTATCTTTGAGAACCCTATGATGAACCTTCTGTAATATCCATCTAGACCCATAAAGGATCTGACTTCTGTTACATTATTTGGCACTGACCATTCTCTGATGGCTTCTATGTTCTCAGGATCCACAGCTATCCCATCCTTTGAAATGATATGCCCCAAGTAATGGATCTTCTTTTGATAAAACAAGCACTTGCTCAAATTGGCATACAACAAGTGCTCTCTTAGCACCTGCAACACCATATTCAAATGATATCCATGCTCTTCCTCCGACTTGGAATACAACAGGATGTCATCCAAAAATACTATGACAAAATTATCTAGATAATCCTTGAATACACCATTCATTAGGCACATAAAGACAGTGGGTGCATTCAACAACCCAAACAAAACCACTGTGAATTCATAATGACCATACCTTGTTCTGAAGGCGGTCTTGCTGATGTCTTCATCTTGTATTCTTACCTGGTGATATCCTGATCTAAGATCTATTTTCGAAAATATCTTAGCATCCTTCAACTGATCAAAGAGGTCATCGATCCTCGACAAAGGATACTTGTTCTTAATAGCCACTTTGTTCAATTGTTTGAAATCGATACATAATATCAACGTCCCATCCTTCTTCTTCATGAACAAGACTGGGGCACCCCAAGGTGACACACTTGGGTGTATATGCCCCTTCTTCAGAATCTCTTAAAGCTGAAATTGCAATTCTTTCAGCTCTGGTGTACTCATTCTGTAAGGAGATTTTGATACTGGAGCTACTCTAGGCATCAAGTTCACAGAGAAGTCAATATCTCTCTTTGGAGGTAGTCCAAGTACCTCCTAAAATATATACTCAAACTCCTTTAGTACTACATGGTCTTCAATATTTGACACCTTATCCTTAGGTGTTTCCTCCACATGGGCTGCAAATAATTGACAGCCTTTCCTGTAGCACTTCTTCAACTGCATTGCTGAGATTTCTCTGACAGCAACTGCCCTTGGGATTCCCTACACTTTCCTTGGGTTTCCCTCCTCATCCAAGCAAGTAAAATCCTTGTTACGACATGGTGCTAGTCCAACCAATCCATCCCAATTAGACAGTCATAATAACCTAAAGGTATTATGTTCAGTTCAGCCCTTGTGCTCATTCTATTCATGTCCACTGGACAAGACTTAACCAGTTCAACAACCTTTCTCTTGGCTCCAGTAGCCAGCTGCACTAACCAATATTTTCCATGCTTTCTTATTGGAAATTGCAAAATATCCACCATCCTAGGGTCTATATAACTATGACTATCCCTTGAATCAATTAAAATAGTAAAGGGATGGTTATTGATCATAACTTCAACTTCAATCATGTGTGAATGATATTCTGCTTTCTTGTTGTCCAGGGTTGCATAGATCCTAGGTACTCTAATTCCCATGTCCTTTATTGTTTCATCTTGTTGAACATTATGGACAGCTCTCACTTTGCCATTTTTGTGGGGACAGTCTTTGTACTTGTGGTTTCCCTGACAGGCCCAACATTGAATGGGCATCTACCTTGGCCTTTGTCCTCCTATGTCAGCCGTTCTCGGCTGTCAAAACGATGGATGTCCTTGAGGACTGTTTTTGAAAAAGGGAGGTTTGTTTCCCTTCTACCTCTACTCCTTGAACTTCTTTTGGACATCCCAAGCCTTCTGAAAAGTGGGATTTCCTCTTTGCTGCTCATATAAGCATTTCTCTCTTCTTATCGTTTCTTCCATAGTTTTTGGGTCATCATATTGAATCTTGTCCCTAATGGAAGGTGGTAGTCCACTCAGATACCTTTGTATTTTGACAGTCTCATCTTTGATGGATGGAACATACTTCAACAACTCCAAAAACCTTCGTTTGTATTCATCCATGGTCATGCTACCCATATTGAGTTCAAAGAACTCCTTCATCTTTCGGTCATAATATCTTTTAGTCAAGTATTTATTTTCAAAATACTTCTTGAACTCTTTCCAAGTAACATCCTTCTCTTTAATGTGTTGCACCAGCACCAGTTGATCCCACCACATGGATTCTTTTCCTTTCAGTTGATACATTGCAATTCTCCCTTCTGCATGACAGGAATAATTCTGCGGTTGGAAATATTTCCTCTTGCCAAGCAACCATGTCTTGGTGTCTTCCTCCTTCTGGTGTTCTCCATCAAACATGGGAGGTTTAATCTTGTTCATTTCTTCCTTTAGTTCATCCACTCCAGATCTCCTATGTTTTCTTGTAGGATATGGGCTTAAACTACTGTGTGTTTCCTTATTGGAATGTTTTAGGGAGTGATGATGATGTCTACTAACGCTCCTAGATCTTATTTTACTCTCAGGGGGTCCATGACTCCCTATTTTTCTTGAATAAATCTCCTTATCCAGCTTCTTTTCGATCCTTTACAGGCTCCGCATCAGATTTAGGTTGAATTCACCCAGTTTCTCTCTAGATTTCATGAGCTTCCTATTATCTTCTCAGTGACTATGGGCATCTTTCTTCAATCGTTCAATGATTTTCATCATGTGCCCTTCCTTATCTATCTCTTCTCCATGCCCATTAGAGTTTGATGCTTCAACTCCCAAATGGACATGCATTCCTTTTACTTCATTCTTTGAACTGGAAGCAGTATGTGCCTCTACCATTTCTTTACGCTCAATGGCAAATCTATTTGGTTTTGTCACTCGTTAAACTCTACAAACACAACGTGCAGACAACCATAATTTGTTAGTCCATCATTCCTTAACAAATCCCACATAATTCATAAACAAAACTAATTTAAGAAAACTTTCAATCTCCATTTTGTTTCCAAGCTCTTCCCTGTTCTATAACGTTCAGGCACTAGCCCCTTTCTCTCAGTCCCCAACCCATGCGAGCATGGGCCATGACCAAGCGCTAGATCACTAGGTGCTACTCAAGCCTTTGGCCTTTGGAAGATTTCAAAGCGCCATACAACTATTTCTCGGAGTTTCGATTACCAAACCCATGAAATAGGGTGGATCAATGGTCCATGTCTACCCAGCATCCAACGACTGATACCCATAGTGGAACTTCAGAGCTTCAGGACTTCAGAAGTTTGGAGCTTTGGGACTTTGTAAGTTCAAAGCTTTGGGACTTCAGAAATTCTCACATTTACTTCTTTCCCATCTTTCGAATTCTGAAATTTTGAACTTCTTACCCTGGGTCCACGTGGTACAAAAATCACCAACCTAGGTGGTGGCATTGGTATGCCTAGGAAGGTCCATGTCACCCTTGGTGATGTCATCAGCCCCACCACGTTCACTTTTCACTTTGGAACTTCGAGCTTCGGAAGTTCGTACATCAGCACATCCCACTTCTTCCAATCATCGAACTTCCAAATTCACGATCTGCTCTTGTGCTTGATCCAACGGTCAATCTCTTTTCCTCCAATCTACGATCTAGATCTTCCCTACGACTTCAGTGCTTCAGGATTTGGAAGTTCGTGCATCAACACATCTCACTTCTCTCGATTGTCGAACTTCAAAATCATGACCTTCCATGAGATCCAATGATAGGGCCTCTCCCAAAATCCACAGTGTAGAATTCCTCTGGGACTTCAGAGCTTCGGGATTTGGAATTTTGTGCATCAATGTATCTCACTTCTACCAATTTCCAAACTCTGAAAGGATTCCAGGATAAACCTCCTACACCTTCTCCAGATATGACATTCGTAAATAATTTCCCTTTCTTCTGAAAAGATCCTACGGCTCCAACACCTCAATTTTTGAGCTCTCTCTCTCTCTCTTTGTGGACAAATACAATGCCAGATGTGGTTTTATGCTACCGCTACTCATCCTGAGCTTTGTAACATGGTCAGGTAACCCCTTGGCACTTAGAAACATTTTAAGGTTCGAATTTGGTTCCTTCGAACACCATTTCCACTCGCAACCTTGGGTCTAGAGACCACTTATCCGGCCCATCCAGGCTCAGCGTTGAAACCTTGGCTCTGATACCAAAATGTAACATCCTCGGGCAAGCACAAATCAGGGAATGCTACTACGTGGAATAAGACTTATATAATACATGCATTTTAATGGATTTTAAACACATAATCATAATAATCATTGAATTACCACTATCATACATAATCAATGGGACCAACAATAATTCATATACGCAATGGAATACATGATAATCATTCAAGCATCACAAACATGGATAACATGTAAATTAAGAACATAAATGATACTTATCTTTTCAACTGGAGTAACACCACCAACTACGTGCAAACCTTCCACAAACCTCCCAACCTTAGACCACACTACTCATCACTCTCAATAGTCAGTCACCCCCGAGCTAGGACTAAGCTCCACCCAAGGCAAGGGAATACTAAACTAGGTTGAGGTTACAGGAAAAATGCACAGTGCAACCAAAATGATTCTCTCCAGGAGCCTTCTTATGCCCACTACTCATGGACTCTCATCCCCCACATGCCTATTCCACCCGGGAGTATATACCTTCACTGTCACACAGTCCATCGGTTGCTTCACCTCCCTCTCCGGGTCTCAACAATAGGTCGTATCAGGAATTCTCAGAGCTACGTAGCTGGTGTTGGACTCTCTCTGGAATAAAACCACTTCCCAACAAACTCTCTCACCTGGAGAGAGATGCTCACAGGCCTGACAACCTACCTCTTCTACCATGGGCCTGTCAACCCGCTTCTCTAACCACTTTTGACTCAGCTCCAGCAGGGTACAGGAGACAACAATGACAACTGGTCAAAACAACTCAAGAAAAATGAAGGCAGCGACCCAAACGGATAAGGTATGAACTTAGCTCTACGATTGCATATAGACTGGGCTCACGGAAAAATCAATAGGTCGGCTTCATGAATTAGGTTTTCAGGAGATGCGTGTTAATGCAGAGGTCACTTGTGGAGGCTCACGGTTAACTATTCTAGAGGTGCATGAGGGGTAGATTTCGATCACAGAGCTCCCACAGAGTTCATGGAGGATGGGGGGGAATGGAAATCCCACCCCTCAACACAGTTGACACTTCATCTTTTAACTGTATGCACTCAAGTTGACACTTGTCTTCCTGGAGCTACATGCATTCCCTTTTGCACACCTGCCTTTTCCCAAGACTTAGGATAAAAACATGACTTTCACATAGTTTTGGAATAATAATAAATTATTATTCTCAAGGACTTAAGCCCCTAAGCTTAGCCCCTCTTTCCAACCTTTCATCCCCCTTTACCTTACCCACCTTGTGGAAGTTTAGTCCCCCATCACTCTTTCTTCATGGTCGGCTTGCACGAAACGATGTTTATATTTTATTAATGATCTGCATAATTACATATACAAGGTCAGGCTCATTGGCCTTGGCATCTAGCTCACCAGCCTAATAAACACATAAGCCTCTCCACTTATAACCACTCAACTCACCAGCCTATAAACAAAATTACAACTCAACAAGGGTTCAGCCTTGGGGTATTACACCAGTGGAGGAGTTACAACATCTTGGTTCACTATATCCTCAGTATTGTTACATGTCATAGGAGTTTCATCCGTGACCCCTTTTGGTGAGGGAAGTGCAGGAATTTCCTATTGGGCTATCTGAAGTGTAGCCATTTCATTCTCGGTTAGTATAGTTGAACAATGTTTTTCCAAGTGCGATCGTCTTTGTGCAATGCATGTTACACCAAGATCCTGATAAGTTCATGGTGTGATATGGCCTCTTTGGGGCTATTTTCCCTTTGGAGGAGCACTATCATCATCTGTAGTGTTTGGAACAAGAAGTATGGCATGTTAATTGTCTGGTTGTGTCAAAGATGGTCCAAGAGTTAGATATGTTAAACACAGATGGTTCCATAGCGACCTTTGCAAGTGAAATATCATTGCAAAAAAATAGCCATGTCTTCCTAGGGGTGTGTTGTTAAGAACCAAACATCAATATAGCATAGAAAAACCTCAGGAAAAGCACTCAACGCCTTGAAAAAGAGATAATTTCAGATAATAAGCCTCTTCGAGGGGGCAACCTCCTTTTACCCCACTTAAATGTTCAATTCCCAGATGATTCAAAATGAAAATGTCTCCTTGGTATATATAGGAGACTAGGAGGTATAATTACAAATGTCTCTGGTATATATAGGAGACCAGGAGGTATAATTACAAATAATGGCCTAAAGTTTCCATTATAATTAAAATAACATTACTAATCTAAACATAAACCAAATGGCCTAAAGCCAACATAAGCAAATAAAATAGCATTACTAATCTAATATATCCCAATTAAGGGGTAATGAGCCACTTTTTAGGGATTAACATGCCCCTCTCCCTGAGACAAGTGTTGTCCACAACGCTTGAGTAACTCTGGATGCTTCACATAAAAGACTCCATCTTCCCAAGGGAATTCTAGCCTGGTAGTTTCCTCCATTTAATGAGATAATTAAATGGATCTATTCCTGGGCCAATAATTTTGTGTCGTTGATGGCTTCAGTTCCACATGATTTCTTCCTTGTCAAGTTCTGCAATATAGTTTGAACTGATCTGTCACGCCAGTAACCTTCTTTAAGCATGAAACATGGAAAACTGCCTGTATCTTCACGAGTACACGTAGTTTTCCAATTTGTATGCCATAGTAATCATCTTTTGCAACACATTATAAGGGTCATAGTACTTTGGTGGAGGTAATTTATTATCCTTCTTGCTTGCTTGAGGGACATCCGTTTGTATGGTTGTAGTTCAAAAACACCCAATCCTGTTTCAAAAACTTCTTTCACTACGTTTTTGATTTGCTTGTTGTTTCATGCATTTTGTGCCATGGTCGTTGTCCTTTAAGATTTGGAGAATTTGTTGTTGATTCTATGATCTTCCACCGCTGAACTCTTAGATTTTCTTTTAGAAGAAGTGATGGAAGGAGGGTGGTATCCATAAAAGTGCCATAAATGGTGTCATTTTGTTGCAGCATGAAAGGAAGTACATATACCACCATCCCGCCAAGGGTAACCATTTGAATCCATTGTGTTTGTTTATCGACAAAACAACGAAGGTAGCCTCTGCATTTGTTCACTATCTTAGTTTGTCCATCGATTGAGGATGATAGATGAGCTATGAGCCACCTGAGTACCCAAACAAGAAAATACCTATCCAAAAATGTCCAAAGGGAATATGGGATCTCTGGCCACTCACACACCTTAGCCGCTATGTAGCTTTTGAATCCATCTCCATGACATCATGCAAGCAACCTGCATTCAGCTTTGAAGGGATGAGAGAGTGCCACAAAAGTGTACACTTGGTTATTCATCAACAATCACCATGATGACACTCTTCCTTTGACTTTGGTAAGCCTTTGTGATGAAATCCATGGAAACTTCCTCCCACGACTTGAATGGATAATGGCTGTAAAAGACCGGGGTCTTAATTGTTTCCACCTTTATTTTGTTGGCAAACTACACATTCCGCCACAAACCCTTGAACATCAGTTTTAAGGCCATCCCAAAAAATCCTTCTTGACTCTATGGTATTTTCAAAACTCGAGTGCCCTCCTATTGGAGAGGTGTAATCTGTCAGTACCTTTTATTTGAGTCTAGAGTTCTTACATAAATATAAGCTTATCTTGTACCATAGTGAATCATTTTTCCATGTAAATGTATCTAATGCACTGAACTCAAGGTAACCTTTGAATGAGAGTCCACAATTTTTCAGCATTCTTCCAGTCTTTGTCCCTTGCTTCTATTATCCAACGGTTGGATGATCGAGATAGCACAAAGAAAGGCCCCAACATCTTTCATCCTTCTTGAGAGTGCATCCACAACATTTTGCTTCCCTTTTATAGACTATTTCAAAATCATATCTAACATCTTGGTTACCCATTTTTGTTGTTCTCCAAGATTGTCTTGTTCCAAGAAGTATTTAAGACTATCATGATCCGCTTTTGACCTTGAAGTGCCTTACCCATTAGGTGTAAGGACGCCATTTTTTCAATGCACGTAGTATTGCCATCATTTCCTTCTCATAAATGGGTTTGTGTGTCTTTCCTTGAGTGGTCAACTCTCAAAAGCTAGGGGCCTTCCTTCTGCATTAGGACAAAGACCAATTCCATTTCCTCAGGCATCACATTCCACAATAAAGGCTTTAGTGAAGTCTGGAGTGGTCAAGACATGATATTTTCACATCGCCTCTTTAAATTGTTTGAAATCTTTAGTTAGTTCTCGAGTCCATGAAAATGCATCCTTCTTAGTTAGTGTCATTAAAGGTGTTGCTATTCTTCCATAGTTCGAATAAATCCTATGTAGAAAATCATAAAACCAAAAATCCCCTAAGATTTTTAATGTTTTGGGAATCGTCCAAATTCATCATGGCCTTTAATCTTGTTAGGCCTCTACCTGACACCTTCATGAGATACAAATATGACCCAAATACTCTACCTCTTTTACTCCAAAGAAACATTTGGATGGCTTACTTATAGTTGTTGCTCCTTTTAGTAGTTGTAGCATCTTTTCAACATAAGCTGCAATATGATCCTCCCAAGATTTGCTATAGATTAGTATATCATCAAAAATACTAACACAAATTCTTTTGAAGTAAGGGCTTGAAAATGGAATTCATCAACCCTGGAATGTGGGGTGCATTTGTAAGGCCAAAAGGCATGACCAAAATTCATAATGGCCTTCATGAGTTCGAATGTTGTTTTGGATATCTTCTTCCTTCATTCTCATCTAATGATACCCCAACTAGAGATCCAATTTCTAGAAATAGATTGCTCCATGTAGTTCATCTAACACCATCAATCACGGAATTGGAAACTTATCTTTATTGAAGATCTTGTTGAGCTCTCTAATCCGGGACACATTCACCATGAGCCATTCTTCTTTGGAATACCACACATCGGTGCAGAGTAAGAACTTGGCTAGGTCTAATAATGCCGCCTCATAACATTTCTTCAACCATACGCCACTTCACTTTTCCTGAGCACATAAGGGTATCAGATGGCCCGGATGTTAGAGAACACCCTCAGAATTAGGTGAATCGCATGATCATGATTGAAAGTGGGGAGACCTTTGGGAATATTTCAAATACTTTGAATGCTTATCAATGATCCTTTGAGATCTTGAGAAATAGATGGCTTATCACCCACCTGCCTCTCCGATAATTCTTTAACTCAATTTCTTTTCCTTCCAATGAGAATTTCATGAAAATTCTGAAAATTAAAAGCCATCAAGCTCAATGATTGTAACCATTGATTCCTAGTACCACATCTACAAAGACTCCATGGGGTATAGAAATCATTGGACTATTTGCCATATATTCCCATAGTAAGATTGATCTTATTGCATTTTCCATAAATTGATAGTTCCTCCATCCGCAATCATTACTTGAAACTCACCGGGATATACAAAGAAATTGAGATCTTTGACACTTACATTGAATGAAATTATGAGTACCGTAATCAATTAGGACTACTATTACCTTTTTCTTTTGATGTATCCTTCATCTTGAGGGCTTGAGGAGTGCTAATTCCAGCCAATGGCTTACATCGATATTGTGGGAGTCAACTCTCGTGACTAAATTGTTTCATTGCCATCTTGAGATGGTTCTTGTTCTTCTCTTTCTCTCTTCCTCTTCACAATCTATGTAGAATACCTCTTTCACCACACTTATGTCCCTTACTATACGGCGGCTGCCAATTAAAGAACCTTTTGCTTTTCTTTTCTCCACCAGCTGAGGTGTCAACTCAGGGTTGAGGTGTTTTTAGGAGAAGGAGCATTGTTCTCTCTATAGATGTTAGATAGGTCCTTTTAGTATCCATAGCCATATTTTACTTTTCAACATTTCTTGCCACCTTAAATGCATTCTCCAATGATTTGGGTTCCCAAAGGAGAACCTCATGTTGAATGTTATCCTTAAAGTTCCTATGAATACATCAATCAAGTGCTCATCCGGAATATCAGTTACCTTTATATTCAATCTTTGGAAGTTCTCAATGTGCTCGTAAATTTAACCCTTTTCTGAGAGATTTATCACCACAAATAAGGTATTGCTCCTGTATCCCTCATAGTGTGCTATCATTTCTTCCTCGTGAAAATTGTCCATGGACGAGTGATTTGTGAGAACAATCCATCGATACCAAACAAACGGATTAGGTTCTAAATATAAAGTATACAATTTGTACCTTTGTGTATGTGGCACATTATGGAGACTCAAAGAATTGCCCATCTCAAGTATCCCATGTGGATTAGTCCTGCCATCAAACTCTCTATATCAATCTTAGGAACGTATTGGTCTTCAAACCAAAGTTGAGTTTCTCCATTCTTGATTCACACCTTCCTGTGTCTTCATCATGAATTTCATGGGATGCATTTTCACTTTTGGGTCTCTATTACTTAAATTCTCAATACTTCCATGATCTCCTTTTAATCCATCCATCTTAGATCTAAATCGAGCTTTCATTGAATCCATCTTAGTATCCATATTGAATCCATCTAGTATCCAACTTAGTTTCCATTGAACCCATCTTATTTATAGTTCATCTTGGTTATCAGTTTCTTTTGTAAATCATTTATGTCCCCACGATTTCTTCACCTTCATCAAAGAGTCCAATTAGATTCTTCTAGAGGCTTATTTGGTGTAGTAGGGCCCTTTTGCGGTATACACAAATATCACTTTGAGTCTTGATTTTGAGGTGGTTCTTCTGGTGACAACATTTATTCTCAAGATATCTCCCAAGTTTCGGCCATTCTATGTATGAAAATTTTAGGGTAGTTCTCTCGACATTTCTTCTCCACGCCACAGCTCTCATCAAAATTTGATGTGCCTAGTGGAATTTACAATAACTTCCAATAACTTGCTGATTTTGGCCTTCCAGGAGATCCACTTGTATAGTGCGTGCCCCGCATAAAATAATTGATATAAAATTCTGAACTGCACCCAAAATACTACACTGCTCACTTATCCAATGCAAATCCCAAATCCCAATTCCAATTTGTATATTTTAGGAAGAAGTTATGATTGTTTTACCTCGAATTGACTCTTCTTGAGACTAGCCACAGGACTAGTCGATATCCTATTCATACTGCTATGTATCTACAAATTTAAGATGATACGGAAGATGAAATTTCAGAAATTCACGATAGGAAAACTAAGTTGTAAATGGTCTCCAGAGGGAAGGGTCTGAAATGTTACGGAAATGTTTTATAGCTAAAATGCCTCAAATATCTATTTCTGTGATGATTTTATAACCCTATCTTGTACAGTCAGATTCGTAGTATATATCTGTGAGCTGAATTTTGAACCCAACGTACCTTGATCCGCCTTCTAAATACCCTCCAAGGAGGTTCCTTCTAAACGTTGTAGAAAAAAAAAAAATTATAGTGAAATTCCACTGTGTCTCGATGTGAAAGCAAATAAAACCCCAAGACCTTGAGTTTTCATACCATATGTTAAGAACCAAACATCAATATAGCATAGAAAACCTCGTGAAAAGTACTCAACACTTGAAAAAGAGATAATTTCGTGATAATAAGTCTCTTCGAGGGGCAACCCCTTTTAATTCCCACTTAAATGTTCACCCCCGGATGATTCCAAATGAAAATGTTCCTTGGTATATATAGGAGACTAGAGGTATAATTACAAATAATGGCCTAAAGCCACATATAATTAAAATAACATTGATTAATCTAAATTACAACTAATGGCCTAAAGACGACATAAATAAAATAGCATTACTAATCTAATATGTCCCAATTAAGGGCAATGAGCCAATATTAGGCTTTAATATGTGTCAAAGATCGATTCAAATCATGTACCCTATTTACTAAAGCCTCTCTCCATACTAAGGAAATCCCTTAGAACTTCATGCTGTGAATTGTTTTTGGTATACCATCTTTTTTCTGTCCTTGGTAAACCGGTGACTTCTACTAGTGTCTCTTCGTTGAATTCTACCTGAGCACCTCCATCATTATGGATTGTTCACCTCTGTAATTCAAGGTGAATTCTTGAGTTACCTCATCATCATATCCATGTAGGAGTAGCACATATGCCATCCAACCGACTCATTCTAGAATGTATTTGATATTTTGATAGACCTCAGGTAACAACGATTTGGTAGGCTCCCTACATATCAATGAACCTCCCATGGTTCCTTATTCCAACTAACTCGAAAGTGCTTGTGTTTTCAAAGGATATGTGTGTTAATTGGGTGGAAAATTTGAAATTGTAGTGAAAATGGTGATGGGTATGAAGGTTTAGGTTGCAGATATAGAAATGATAGTATAAGGTGGCGGTTATGGAGGAATGATAATAGACATGTTCCATTAAAAATACTCATTACCCAATTTTTATTGGAACTTGTACCTATCACTTCTTACCTCGAGTGGCTATATGACTATGGGGTTGATGGCATTGCAATGGCAGAAGACAGAGTCACATCAACAATCCTAGCCAAAATTGTAGCATCAACATCATGGGTTATGTTGATCAAAAGTGTAGGAATGATGGTGCTCACAAAGTGAAAGATGCAAGTGGAGTCACAACAATGGTAGTTACGATGATGAGGATGCAACACTGAGAGTTGCAAAAATTAGTGATGCAGCTTGGGAATTGTAGCATCGATGGTGTGGGAGAAAGGTGTGGGTGAAAAAGTGTAACAATGAAATAAAGATACAAACAGAGTTGTAGTGACATGAGTCACAACAATGGAGTTGTAGCAACCAAAATGAGAGGGTTGAGGTTTTGAAAAAATGGGGGAAAGTGTGAAGGAGGGTAGCATGGGGAATGGGAGGGGAAAGGTTTTGGAAAATAAGTTCCAATAGAGGGAATTTTAGGAACAAATATTGCGACAAAATTGAATTGCAACAATAGGAGTTGCAATAAGGGGAATAGTTGCGGAAAAGGTAATTGCAACAAAGGAGCAATGAAAGAACAGAATAGTTGCGTAAGGAGCTAAAAGAATAGGGAATTGTAGGAATAGGGATAGTTAAAAATAAGGGAGTTGCAACAATATGAATTGTAGCAACATGAGTTGCAACAAAAGGAGTTTCAACAACAGGATTTGCAGCAACAATAGTTGCAACAACCAGAATTGCAACAAGAGGAGATACAACAACATTTTTCTCCCCGCATAACTCGAAGAAGAATATTATTAGAAAACAATGATTTTAAGTGAGAAGGATCATGTCATAAACTATCACGAAAATATTAGTTCCTTTTTTTTTTTAAAGAATAAATGGAAATATCCTGCCGAAATTCATTCTTCCTAAACAATTTCCATATCACTATCAGGCCAACCATTTGCAATCTTCCTAAAAAATGATTCCTTGGATAAGGGTCAATGATATAGCTGAAGTCTATGTCCATTATCCATCCTCGAAATTCTGTCTTTATCTATGGTTCATAATTTGATGGCCCCACTATCATATACTATATCAATCTCATATGGACTGAGCCATCTGGTGTGAAATTTCCCTCTGAAGTCCTTGAACCTCGAATCAAAGAAAAATTCCCATCTTGCACAGCCTTTGAACTTCTTTTCTTGATAAATTTTATCATTCCATCCTGCCTTTGATGTTGTAACATTGTGGCTTGGTGCAGGGAATCATATTGTAACTTGTCCAACTCATTAATTTGAAGCAATATTTGTTTATGAGCCTCTGATAGGTCTCACCCAAGTTGTATTGTTGTCCCAAGTGTCTATGTATTTCTATCTCAATGGATAGGAGTACTCTTTTACCATATTCTAACTCATAAGGCATGCATCTTGTAGTAGTTCTCAAGGTGGTTTTGTAGGCCCATAAAGATTCAGGGAGTCTATCGACCCAATCCTTGAGGTGCACTCTGACGGTTTTAGTGATAATGGTTGCAAGGATATTATTAGTTCCCTCTACCTATCCATTTTCATGTGGATGAAATGGTGCCATTACTAAATGATTGATTTTTTAGTTGTCCATCAAATCTCTGACAAGCTGTGATGTGAACCGATTTCCTCCATTTGTCACTATCATTCTTGTGGTATTCTCAACCTACAAATATCTCTTCATGGAGAAATTCACTACTTCATGTCTCGATTGTTGGGTCGGTGCTTTTTCCATCCATTTTGTAAATATAGTCCGTGCAAACAAGGATGTATATGAGTGTTCACAGTGGAAGATATATTTATTGGTCCAATAAACAACAATGGCCTCCATTTTGTCAATGGTTGTATAACATTTCATCTACAGTAGTGACATTTCATCTATTTGTGTGGGTATACCCATGCGTTGACAACTATCACACCTCTTCACATACTCATTTGGAATCTCTAAACTGTGGGCCAATAATACCCTTGGTGGAGTATCTTGTACCTCGTCCTTTTATATGTAAAATGGAAACAACATGGCCCATCATGACATTATTTTATTATCTCGTGGACTTCGTCCTCCCGTACACATATTCTAATATTTATATCAGACCCAGTGTAGAAGAGGCAACCATCAATCCAGGAAAATATTTCATGCCTCGACGCATACTCTTTATCGCTCTTTGGGATTCAGATGATACAAAAGTTTTCATATAATTTTATCAATATTTGCAAAACAACGATGAGATAGTAGATACCTGCGAAAGAGATGTTCATCCAAAAAATAAATCCTACTAGAGGTTCATTTTCATTTAATATTGTTCTAGAAAGAATTTCGACAACTACATTATCGTTTCCTGGTTTATCTAGAATGGTAATATCAAATTCCTACAATAATAAAAAACCATCGAGTGAACCGCCATTGGTGATTGTTTTGTTCATTAAATATTTAATAAAAACATGATCAATATGAAAGATTACAATATATCCAGTAATGTAATTCCTAAACTTGTTTATTGCATGAATAAATAAACAAGAAAATCTTTCTCAAGTTACCTTATAAATAATGAAATTCTATAGGTGAGAGGTTCTTATTGACATAGTAAATTGCATATGGTCTATTCTCATTCTAGTTTTCCCGTAATGACTTTGACAAAGGGTGTTCGAGTATATGTCCTCGAAATGTGGAATGTATGTGGACCAATGTGCCCCTCTTAGAATAAGAACTTTGGATACTCTTTGATTTTCAATTCATCGTTTATGTTGGAATGCCCTTTCCATATAAACTTATCTCTTTGTTGGCAAAGCAAATAATGGGCAAGCACTACGTGAAAAGTTTTCAATGAATCTATAGTAATAACCATCATATCCTAGGAATCTTTGTACCTTATTTTGCAACGTTAGAGTTGGAAATTTTAATATTACCTTTACTTTTTCTAGATTGACTTGAAACCTTTTTATAAGATGTGATGTCCTAATACAATGTCATCGGTTGTCATCATCAAACATTTTTTATTACTGACGGAAACATTTGACTCTTTGCACCATATTAATGTTTTCTCTAGATTAGCTAATGCCTTATTGAATTTGTCCCCATATGTTGTGAAACTGTCCATATATATTTCAGAACACAATCATGAATGAGATTATAAAATATACCAATAACAACCCATTGAAAGGTATGAGGCATTGTATAACCCAAATGGTAGAACATTGTAGGAAAATGTCCCCTAAGGACACGTGAACATCATTTTTTATTGGTCTTCAGGTGTGATTTGAATCTAGTTATATCCACTAAATCCATCAAAGAAAGTGTGTCTTCTTCCCCTACTAACTTGTTCGGACTCATCGATAAAACACAATGGGAAATGTATTTATGCATTGATTTGTTGAGTTCTCTATAGTTCACACAAATTCTCCATTTGTCTCTTTTCTTTGGTATCATAAAAAGAGGGGAGACCCACTAGCTATCAGAAATTGGAATGATAAAGTTAGTTGTGAGCAATTTTTGTAGCTATTCCTTAACTATGTCCTTCAAGACTGAAGTTCATATGACTCTAGGGTTGGAGAATGGGTCTAGATCCTTCTTTATATATATGTGATTTGTGCATAGGTCAATATGGATTCCCTTCATGTTGAAGTAATCCCAGGAAAATGCACCACTGTGGTTTTGCATCATTTTAACCAAATAATTTATTTTTATTGTTTGTTTAGTCATTGGTTGATTTTCAATATTTTCCTCGGGCTGGGATTTATATGGTTTCTATAAGAGATCCTTTATATTTTTCTGGTGTGGGTTCACATTCTATGGTTGATATGCTTGTTGAGGCTAAATAAACCTAAGTTTATGGTTGCATAATATGATCAAGGATATGTGTGCTTCATGAGGAAGTGGAGGAGGCTATAAAATCATTGATTTCATCACCCTTTTTTTTATCTCTTATAGCTAAGTATTGATATATGGAGGAATTGATTGGATTCCCTCTTCTTCATCACTCTCTTCTCCATCAACCCAAAGTGGTGTCTCCAAGTCAATGTTGGGTTTGGCAGGAGGATAGAGGGTTAACTACTTTGTGGATGTCCCATGGGAGATGATCATGTTGCATGACCCAACTGATGTAGGCATCGGAAGTGGAAAACCATGACTATTCCAAGATTAGAGGAAACCTATATAGGTCTTGGGTTGTAGGACCATGAAGTCAACGGGATATTCCCACAAATCCGCAGATATCACTACATCTTCTAATATTCCCTCTGGTTTAATGGCTATCATATCAGCGGGGTGAAGTATTGTGGGGGTTTCCCTAAGGATTTTAAGACCTAAGGATTGCATGGTATCATGTGTCATAATGTTGATGGTAACCCCAAGTGTTGTTCCTGAGATTGTTCTAGTCTAGGGAACAATGTCAAGGAATCTTGATGCAACTTGTAAAATTTCTTATAAAAATCTTTTGCCCAAAATTTCAATATGAGATTTTCATAATTAATTACCAGAAATAAAAGAGGCCTCATCTCATTCATTAATTCATTTCAAAATTTAATATCATGAAAAGCATAATTGAGATAAACAAAATTGAAACAAGAAGCAATCTATCTAGTAAAGACAAATATTACTTCTTTTTCAATAGAAGAAATAAGAATTAATCTTACATGTGTTATGAAACTTCTTGATAACTAAAAAAAATTAATTTTAATAATAAAGGAAATTAACCAAAATACATGTCACATTTCACTTACAGTAAGACAGAGCAAGTCTACACTTAGATTGATGCCTTTAAATGGTTGATGCAATGGAGTTTGTACCAAATTACAACAATTATAACATATATATTAATGGAAGAGAATGATTGATGAAAGCAAATGAAAACATGAAATAGGAAATAGTATAAACTCCAAGAGATGAAATATAGGAATCCTTCTACTTTATGAATTATGTATTTATTAAAGTTTTATTCTCTATGGAAAAAGTCCCTTTACAATCCTTTCGAATAGATATTTATAGAAGGACTAAACATAAATTGTTATTCTAACATTATTTTTGGATTTTCAAATATGATGAGATATTCAAATTATAAAAATGGATTGACAGATCATGATCACCGATTTTCTCAATTTTGAATGAAACCTCCTCATTCGCTGGAATGATGATCCAAATTAAATCCGCATTATCAGACACAACAACCCATTAGATCAAATCTTGAGTGCCATTGTGATCAATGATTTCATCTTGATTTATCCCACATTGGCTGGGAAATTTGTTTTACTTGGATTTACATAGAAAAGTCTTTCATTATGTACTTAAATAAAAAGTAAACGAGCTCTGAAAATCCACGTGTGCAATTTTACCTTTTAAGATGCAGGACCCAAGATCTATCTCGGTGCATACACAACTTCAATAATTATCCCAATGCCTAGTGATCTAACATGACATAATAGTGTTGATGTCATTCTAGTCCCATGAACACGTGGTGACCTCTAATTGGTCCATTTTGTTGTTGATGTGGGATAAAGATATGCCCCTTGTCACCCAAATCTAATGTATGTCCTGTGTATTTGGAAAATTCCACATGTACATGTGGCAGACATTCATTTTCTCTCACATATGTTGTGTTGGAAATAAGACACAACAAGCCATGTGTTAATGTTGACATATCTCGACATCGGGACGTTGAGACTTAAAGCACTTGCCAACATCAAAATGTCTCGAGGTCCATAATCCAATGATGATGAGAACCATTGATCTAGGAGGTAGATCAATGATGTTGAGTCAATGCGCATCACAAAGTAGCACGTCAGTTAAAGCATAAGCAAAGGATCACATATGAGTCACATGGTTTAAAAGTTAGGACACATGACGTGATCTTGTTCATGCGGATACCCACAACCTCAAGATCCTAGCCAGGGGTTCATACATTCGTGCATAAGTCTTATATCCACAAATGGACATGCGACTACTCTATTAGTGCATGCTAGTGCTAAGGTGGTAGATAACCCATATATACAGTGGGCTGTATGTACTGTGGTAGCCGCTAATTAGTCATGTTATGTCTAGCTGAAGTTATGAGTCCAAGCTTAGTATTTTTAAATCTTTACATCCAAGATGTCGATGGTATGACATGATGTGGCATTGAGACTTTAAATGAAACCTATGGGACACATGAAAGGATAAATATTGTTGATCTAGGCACATGCAATGATGAGGGTCGTTGATTATTTTGTCTAGCTCTATATTTAATGTACAATTAACTCCAAGACCTAAATACATATATATAATCCTAGTAACATATTATTTATATACAATTAAAACTTATTTGTAATATAAAACTAATACTGTGATCAACCATTATATTTCTATTATAATAATTAATAAAAATTAAACTAAATATAAATTATATAAAAGGTAAAACCAAAATATAAACAAAACTTAACACAAAATAAGAAAAAGCAATCTAATAAATTAAAAATCAAGTAAAATTTAAACCAATGAGAAAAATAAGAAATAAGTTGAAAATGCCCATCAACTAAAAATTTTGAAAATTTTAACCTATGTTACAACATTAGGCTCCAACTAGGGATTGTGTCTCCTTGTGAGACACTAAATAACATATCTAAATAACATGTAGGCTATGCCTAATTATTGGGTAATGGTTTATTATTCTCTAAATCTAACATAAAACTAAATCCTTTCTTTATTATAACTATGTAATAAGTGATAAAGCTATCAATATGAAAAAAATGATACATGTTTGAATAAATATTTCAAGAAAGGTTGATAAATATTTTCCTTATTAAAATTTACTAAATAAATTCCTAAAGTAATCAATCTAAATTTAGCTAAAATAATAGATTTCTAACATGATTTTGTCTTAACTCAAGGTTTTAAATTTATTTAAATTTATTTTATATAAACCTAATTAGATGAGGATACATAAATCACTAAGAAATAATTAATAACAAAGTAATAATAAGGATATCTAGAAACAACCTTTACATATATCAAATATATTTCTTCATCACAAGAAGCAAGCCTATAACCTCTATGAGTTATTTCAGATACCCCAAATTGAATTTCCCTTTAACCACTTCATTTTTATAATTTTATTTATTTGAGATGAGGGAAATCATTTCAATCTCTCTTTCATCATTTCTTTTAGACAAGATGGGGACAATCACATCTAATTTCATTTATTTGAGATGAGGACAAACATTTCTGAATTTCCTTTCATCGCCCTCTTTGGACAAGATGGGGCACCACTCTAATTTCATTTCTACCATCTCTTTGGGAATCTCATTTATTACTTTGAAGTGGGGAAATCAATGTGTTAAGTAACACAAAGGATGATATATGTTTTTGTTATAAAATAAAGTAGGACTTCCTACATGTTAAAGAATACTCTAAGATTAATTTTCCATCAATTCTAACTATACCTTCTCTAATAGGTAAAATTTATTTGTTTTAATTTATGATTAAAACCTTGAGAAAACTAGTCATCTATAATCTAATATCAAAGCTTAATTTTCAAAAAGATTAACTCTAAATATAAATTTTCAATTAAAAATAAAGAAATGTGAATAAAACCACCAATCTTATAAAACATGTTTGAGTTTTTAATTCTATTGACTAGATCTATCATTTCTACAAAGTTTCTGAATAACATAGAAAGGTTTAACTTCATTTATTCAAAACAAACAAACTAAAACTAATTATGAAAAATATCAAAACAAACTTCTAATTGATCACAAAACATAACAAAATTAAATTATCCAACTGTAAATTACTATCAGTTTGAATAAATTTATTACCTCGGAAAATAAATAACACTCAATTAGTCATAATTGGGTTGTAATTTAAAAAATGAGTTCATAACTCAACAAGGCATTGAAAAATAAAATAAAATAGCCAATGTCAATCCAATTCACATAGATATCTACATTGGAAACATAAAATAAAAATTAACTAATAAATAAAATGCTTTAAATATCGCCCATTAACACGAAATTTCAATATGTCACCATCAATATTTTGAAGAGAGAAAGGATTTCTTCCTTCAACTACTACAACTTTATATGGTACAAATTGTAAGATATCAAAATTTCCATGTCTTCTAAGTTCTTCCCTTCTACTGTCCCATCTTAACACAATATCACCAAGAACAAAAAAATATATATATTTCTCTTCTATCAAAAATAGTCTTCATTTTGCATTGATACTCCTGAAGATTTTCATTGACTTGCTCTCTAGTTTGTTGAACTTCAATAATTTGGTGATTCTCCTTGTCAAATCATTTGTCTCCTCTCCAACTTCCTTGAGTAATTTCATGACAGGAAAACCAAGATCAATAGGTATAATTGCATCCATACCATAAAATAATTGATAAGAAGTACATGTTGATCTTTTTGTGTTGATTATATTTTCCCAAAGAGCATACTTCAAATGATAATGCCAAGCTTTCTTGTTGTCATTCAGAACCCTTTTAATAATTCTCAATAAACTTTTATTTTAAGATTCTGCTAGTCCATTTCCTTGAGGATAATATGTAGTAGAATGTCCAAGAATTATATTATATTTCCGACAAAAAAAAATCATTGCAATAGATTTAAATGCTTGAGCATTATCAGTTATGATTTTTCTTGGACAACCAAATCTAGCTAAAATATTTTCTTCAAGGAAATTAATTACAGTGATATCACTGGCAAATCTAGTAGGACTTGCCTCTACCCATTTAGCAAAATAGTATGTTGTAGTTAAAATCCACTTGTGTTGATCACTATATGAAGGATGAATTTCACCTATAAAGTCAAGACCCCATTGTTGAAATGGTGCTTTGATGTTTATTGGAACTAATGGTAAAGAATGTATCTTCTATTTTCCAGCAAAAAAATGACATTATTTTTTTATGAACACAATATATAATAATAAATACATTATAAAATATAAATAATAACAAATAATCAATAGTTAATGATTAATAATGAAGATACACCTTCCTGATGAAAGGTCATGTCTCTTCATGAAAGGGCACCCCTGCGTGGGTATATAAGGCCCTCATTCTCATTGTAATCCTATATCTCATTTTTATACATTTTACTCAATATAATATTATATTATCCTAAATGGATTATCTTATTCTATCCTACTTTAATTGGATATTCTTATAATTGTCAAACAAGTTTGTTTGTCACGGTGGTATCATAGCCAATTTTATATGACCCCGAACATTGGATGATCTGGATTTTTCCCAACCTCAAAAGAACTCATATTTTCTCTAATTTGGTCATTGACCACAACAAGCTTTTGGCCATTAAAGATTCACGAAATTAAAAAAATAAAAAATAAAAAAAACTTCATGCTACCAAGTCCATACGAATAAATTGTACAATAACCGTACGTCAAAAATCCAACATCTACAACCATAGTAAAAAGTAAAAAATAAATTAAAAGTATATCCAAGGGGATATATATGGAATTTAATTGGAATTGTAGGCTCATATGATCTGCCCCATGCAAACCGTGGGCGTAAACTGTAATTAAAGGAAACAATTAAAAATAAAGGATGAAGAAAGAAGGAGAAGTTCATATTTATTAACATAAAAGGGGGGTCGCCACAGATTGGTTTACAACATAAAATGATTGGGTTACAATAGAAAACAATTTCAGATTATAGTGTTGTAGAGGGAAATAAAAAGAGACACTCTTAATCAAAAATTCCACCATTAATTGAATCAGATCGATAGTCATGCAGATCACCCTTGTCATTGTACAAACCTACCACTATTGTTGTACCTTCCTTTGTCGTACGACCCATTAATTGTGGTTGTCTCTAATCATTCATATAGACAACAATAATAAATCATGCATGTTTGTACAAACGCGTACATACAGACGCCTCATCATTTTCCATATCGTCCATACAATTAATTCATAAAGTTATAGTGATGGTTCTATCAAATTTATAAAAAATTATTTATGAAAGTCAAAGGTGAAGTATCGAACATGAAGGTTATAAAGAAGTGTTAAAAGAAAAAGCATTTTTTTTTATAAGAAAAGGTTTAAACATCAAAGTATTAAATAAAGTGAAAAGTAACTTTTCATTAAAAGTGAAAAGAAAACAAATTACAAGTGAAATAAAATATTCAAGTTCAAAAAATATATATTTATATAAAATATAAAATCTAAAAGCACAAAGTACTTCTAAACAAAATATAAAAAGGGGAAATTCATAATTAAGCGAAAGCAAGAGAAGTGCATCTAATCAATGAGTAAAGAAGTATAAAAGAAAGATCAATACAAAGTAAAAAGAATATATATATAAGGTTCATAAACATGGTATTAATTATCGTAAAATATTGATGAAAGAAAATGGATCCTAGTAATAAGGAAAAAGGAAGATTTCCTAAAACTTTTACAAAAACGGTTCAAGCATTATTTCGAATCAAAGGAACACTTGTAGGGAAGGATATTATCATATTTATTTCTCCTACTCAGGATAATAATTATGTTAGTACTGAGTGTGCTAACCAATTATTGATTCTCGTGTCAAATATTATTGAAACAATAGATTCAATGGGTGAAAAATAATATGACATAAGCAATTTACAACTTAGCATCGGAGACTATACGTTTGTATCACAATTCGTCGTTAACTCTTTATTTTGTGATGATAGTGACATAGTTCTAGGTTCATCCTGGATGGAAGCACTAGGGTCATTCATCCTAAACACAAAGAAGAATTTTTTGACATTTTCATATAAGAAGAAAAATATAACATTACAGGACTCTACATTGGAGTCAAATCTAGTAACATCAGAAGACTTTAAAGATATCTCTAAGGTAATACTTCAAGAAAATAAAAACTCGATGCAAAATATGCAAAAATAAATTGATAAAATTATCACAGACAAAAACGAAGAAATTTCTCACCTCAAGAATCATAATCAGAACTTGATCACCCAAATTAAGAAGTTAAAAGGTGAGAAGAAGTCACAACAAGAATCGTTAAATAAACTTACCAGCAAGAATTCGATGATTGATAAGGAAACAATGATTGATCCCATCGAAATAAAGAAATCATCAGTTGTAAAAATCCAAGTTGCAGAGAAAGGAACAAACGAAAGTCCAATTGAAGTCAGGACAATGTCAGATGTTGGAGTACAAACGATACAAGCTCCAAGTGTACTCAATTATAAAAGTTCATCAATTAACAAAGCAACATCGATGCGTAAAGAAAATCAACAAAACACTACGAGTACGAGAAGGGAAAATCAGGCTACATGAACTCCTTATCGACATCCAAATAACAGGAGTAGATATCTTAACCAAACAGAGTATCAATATCATTTAGGATGGAAACAATCGACTTATTTTTTGAAAAATATTGATGCCAACACAAGTAAATCTCATGATATCAGTTCATCGTGGAAGTGCAACGTTCCACACAATATTGAATTAGGATGGTCATATCCTTTTTCAATTCGACAAGTTTTCTCAGCAATCATAGGTTCATATTATCTCGTATCATCAACTATGATAGCTCCCAAAACAACGAATGATGCGAAGACATTACAACCCAAATAAAAAGTCATCAATATGATTTGAGGACAAAGCATTTTTAAGGGGAAGGAAATGTTATGAACACAATATATAATAGTAAATACATTATAAATATAAATAATAATAAATAATCAATAGTTAATGATTAATAATGAGGAGACACCTTCTTGATGAAAGTTCATGTATCTTTATGAAAGGGAACCCTTGCATTGTTGGATTACGGAGAGGGGGGGTGAATCATTAATGAGCAATTATACCAATTATTAATCCTTTAAACCACAATGTATATTATTTTACTTATTAAAACATGTTTATATGTTCATCATCAATATCTTACTGTATCATAAGAATTAACATTCGTCAGTGCATAATAAACAATAACAAACACATCCACACAATGCACAATACAACAATATTTACATGGAAACCCAATGCGAGAGAAAACCACAGAATGTTTTTCTTATAAGTTAGGAATTACATTGAAGGAAGCACCAACTTCCAATTCCCCAGCTACAATTGGAAGGAGGCTCTGACCCCTTACTTTCTCAGGCTACAACCTAAGGGAAAATCCAACTCCCCAATTCTCTGGCTATAACCAGAAGGAGCCTACAACCCCCTATGTTCTTCAGCTGCAATTGGAAGGTGGCTACAACCACCTATCCTTGCTCCGTCCAATCACCCTAAAATATAAGTAGAATGATGGAACCACTATCACACTATCACTGTGAGATATACTATTGTAAACCTATACCAATCAACCTACACCAAACAACCTGTAACAATCTATAATAAACCTATACTAATAACATGTAAACAACCTGTACCAATAACCTATACCAACATGTACCATGCATCAACCTGTACCTCAACCTGTACCATAAACAAGTACATCAACCATGCACCAAACCTATACAAATAACCTGTCACAACAACCTTTCCAAACAACCTATCACATCAACATGTCTCATAAATTTTATCAAACAAATCATATCTACTCACCAAGATCAATCACCAACACAACTATCAACCATATGCACAATATCACCAATACTTGCATCTACCAATCACAACAACTCATAATCATCACCAAGATCAATATGTGCTTATAATAATATACCAAGTCAAGTATTCTACATCATCCATAAATGATGTGTCAATAGTACTATTAACCAGTGTCTCCAACCATGTACCAAGTATGTACCAATCATGCATCAACTACACATCAACTATGAATCATCAAGATGTACCAAAATCATCAAATATACACCTCATGTATGTGCCAACGCATCAACTACTTGTCTCAACCATGTACCCAACATGTACCTCAACTATATACCAAAGGCATACACCAATATAACCATCAAAAGTTATCTAACAATTCATCACTCTATCCATAAACCAAATACCATAAACTCTTACATATAACGGTGTGCTACAACCTCACTGTTATGTAGCCTCAAGATAAACCAACAACTTCAGTAACACATCAAAACCAAAATACCAATATCCATATCCCGAATACCAACAACAAAATACCAACTGTATCCCTCAACAAATCTGATATATGCAACAATATTGAACATCCAATACCATCTCAAGAGCTAAACCCTAGCTCACAAAACATACCTCAAACAATATGTGCCATATCTCTCATAAATAGACCCCAACCATGTTGTTGACGTGGTTCTCGTTCCGTGATTATGTTGCTGCGATTTTTCTGCCGCACTTTTTCTGCCTCAATTTCTCTTTTGCACTTTTTCTGCCGCGATTTTTCTTCCACACTTTTTCTGTTGTGATTTTTCTATTACACTTTTTCTTCCACGATTTTTCTACTACACTTTTTTTGCAGCGATATTTCTGCCATGATTTTTCTACCACGATTTTTCTGCTGCATTTTTTCTGCTGCGATTTTTCTACCACACTTTGATCTATAAATAATACATGCCCAAATAACCTTTCACAAAATATATATTCATTGATATTCAATAGGTGCCAATGGGAGAGCCTTTCTCTCTTATTTATACTTCTATGTAGCTTCCTCAAGGGGTTACCTTCTAACCAACTTAACCCATGATGCAGGAGCATCCACACCTCATCAAGCAAGCTAGCGCATGGAGAAAGAAAATACAGCTGGACAGTGCCAGCACACAAATTTTGAATACTTTGAAAAGCTGTTGCGCCACCCTTTGAATGAAAGCATTCATAAGAAGCGCACTTGTATTGTAATATAGATAGGAAGGCATTTATTAGTTTTAATGTTGTTAGATAGAAATTAATTGTAGATTTGATAGTTGTAGAACTCGAGAGGGCAAACGGAATATAGACACCCTCCTTTGTACATTGTATTCATTCATTCAGGAGCAAGAAGAGAGCAGAGCAGAGAAATTGTGAGCAGAATCCCCATGTACAGATATTGAATAAATAGGAAAACTTTGATTCAATTCCATGGCTGTGATTATTCTCTATGTGTTGTTGATATTATGTTGTTGCATATTTGCTTCTTGTTATGCCTTTGTTTTATATGCTGTGTATGTGATTTCATGGTAGATTTGAAATCTGTGAGAGTGAGGAATTAGTTTCAATTGTTTCTCTGTCTGAGCCAGGAGATTCCTGCATAGAGTGCAGTCGAATTCATCCGCATAGAGTGCGTTGATGAGGCTAGACAGTCGAACTCTCACTCCCGTTTGCCCAGAAGTGATTTGGGTTTGTTAGAGCCGTGCAGGAGGAGTGCAGGCCGGGGTTAGAAGTCTCAGCATGTTGACTGAGCAAAGGAAGCCAGGTATTACAGTGGCTACAAGTGCACAGAATCCAAAAGACCCAACACTTAGAGAGTGATTGGATGCGAGCGCGAGGAGTGCACCAACCTTCAATTGAAGGAGTGAAAGAATTAAAGCTCAGAAGGGATAGTTCCATGTAAACACTGTAGGAATAGCCCCAGAAGAGGTTAGAACTAGAATGGAGTCTTGGAGGAGAAGAATCTCCCAAGGAGGAACATTGACGCCCAGGATTCGCCGAGCAGATCCGCGAAGTCCCGCGGACCATCGGATCTGGGGGAAAGTAGCGAGGGATTTAACCCTCAAGCGTAGGTAAAACCCATTTGCCATCGCATATCGGCATATCAGGTTTGGCGAGTGCAAGAGTTGCATGCACATCGAAATCGCGAGTCGCGATTTCCCAATTTAATCGAAGCTGTCGATTGCTTGGTAGATAGGTGGCATAAGATCCCGTGAGGTCAGGGTTCGGTGTTCGGGGTTTTCGACAACAACGAAAACTTGCACCGTGGATTCGCAATCCATGAAATCCCGAGGTGACGTGGCAGCGTGGGACCCCGGGAGCGAGCGGAGAACAGGTGGCTTCACATCGGAGGATCGACACATCGGACATCGGGGATTGTAAGTTCAAGAGGTTGACATCGCGGATAGCGATTTCCCGACAGGGAAATCCCCGACGGGTGAAAAGCGTTGACCGTTGACCATTGGGGTTCGAGACTTGGAATTGTACGAGAACGTGCACACAGAAAATCACGAAATCGCGAGGGCCGATTTCTCGATTTACGAAGAGGAGATCGCCGAAGTATTTACTGTGGGTAACTCCCGAGGGGAGTTGGAAGAGCTTGGACTCTTCAGGCCTGTGAGAGAGAGAAGGTCCTGGTGGAGCAGTTGTTCGTTGAGGGGCAGTTGCGTCAGTGTGGTATCAGAGCCAGGTTGGCTCTTGCTTTTTGAAGCAGGAACAGGAGAAGACACCATGCCTCCGAGAAGGGAAAGGCAGTCACCTGATCGAGAGGACAGGGATGCCCAAAGAAGAGGAAGACCGGCAGGAAATGCTGAGATGGAACGGCATATGAGAGATCTCCGAGCCAGGCTAGAGGAGATGGACACTGCGCAGAGACGCGGAGTCGTCGCAGGAGAGTTCAGTGATTCCGAAGTGGAAGAGGAAGCTGGACATGATGCAGAAGAGGTCTCAGTAGAAGACGCATCAACAGAGTGGTTGATCAGATCCATTGCCAAAATGAGCTCAAAGACCAAAATGGACATTCCCGTTTATGAGGGGAGTCTAAATGCAGAAGAGTTGTTGGATTAGATCCGGGCACTCGACACCTACTTCGATTACGAAGATATCGAAGAGGACAAGAAGGTAAGGCACGCCATTACTAAGTTGAAAGGACATGCGGCCTTATGGTGGGACGAGTTGCAGGCGGATAGGTGCTACAAAGGAAAACAGAAAATCAAGAGCTGGGATAGGATGATTGCCAAGATGAAGGCGAAATTCATCCCGAGAGATTACCAGATCACTCTGTTCAGGCGGATGCAGAACCTGAGGCAGAAGATGATGACGGTGAAAGAATACACCGAGGAGTTCTACGGGCTCAATATCCGAGCAGGTCATTGGGAGAGTGATGACGAAAAGGTGGAGAGATACCTGAATGGGTTAAGGTATGACATTCAGGATGAGTTGAGCATGGTTACCGTCTGAACAGTTGAGGATGCGTACCAGATGGCTTTGAAAGCCGAAGAGAAGCTGAGCCGCAGGCAAGGTCAGCAAGGGCGAGGCAGAAGCCAGCCCAGGGGCAAGGCTGTTGCCAAAGAAAGATTTCAGAAGCCCAAGGAGGAGTGGAAGAGGCCTCAGGGTAGAGCCGAGAGAGGTGGAACCTCACAGCAGAGGCAGCCACAAACTGAACAAAGGCAGCAATATGTTGAGCCGAGGAGGCAGCATACAGAGCAGGGTGGCGGATATGCAGACGTAAACACTTTTCCTCGTACCCGAGGTAGAGGAAGAGGCCGAGGAGGAGTTATCACATGTTTTACATGTGGAAAAGACGGACATAAAGCTATTGACTATCCAGACAGGAAGATGGAAAGAGGAGAAGCTCACATCACTGAGGCGCAGCAGAGGCGTGATGTTGAGAGTGAGGACAACGGAAGTGGGAAGTCGCTGACAGTGCACAAGGTCTTTTTGAAACCTGAGAAAGAGGTGGAGGACACAACTCAAAGATGCAGGCTTTTCAGGACCACGTGCAAGACCAAGGGCTGGAAATGCAAGGTCATAGTAGACAGCAGAAGCACCGATAATCTCGTTTCGACCAAGATGGTGGAGAAACTGGAGCTGGAAATGACCAATCACCCAAGTCCATACAAAGTGTCATGGCTGCAGAAAGGACACCAGGTATGTGTCACAAAACAATGCTTGGTTAAATTTAAAATGGGTGAATATAAGGATAAAATTCTGTGTGATGTTATTCCCATGGATGTCTGCCATGTATTATTGGGTAGACCATGGTAGTACAATAGAAATGTCTTTCATGATGGGAGAATGAACACATACACCTTAGAGAAGGATGGGAAAGCACATACATTGCTTCCGATAAAGGATAAAGAGGTGAAGTCAGAAGTGAGAAGTACGATACTTCTCATGAGTGGGAAAGAGCTTCTCATAGAGATGGAGAAAAATGAAGATCCACAATTCTTTGTTGTCAGGAAGCCGAGGATTGTCCTGACAAGCACAAGAGTGGACGACTTGCCTGAGGAGATTCAAGAACTGTTGGGAGAGTTCGCTGATATCATCGTGGACGAACTACCTCATTCGTTGCCACCGATGTGGAGTGTGATTCATCACATCGATCTCATACCCAGAGCAAGTTTGCCAAATAAGGCAGCGTACAGGTTGACACCTCAGGAGAACGAGGAAGTCAAGAGGCAGGTACAGGATCTGCTGGACAAGGGACTGGTCAGAGAAAGTCTGAGTCTGTGTGTCATTCCAACGGTACTGAGTCTGAAGAAGGATGGAGGCTGGAGGATGTGTACAGACTCCAAGGTGATAAATAAAATCACCATCAGGTACAAGTTCCCACTGCCGAGAATGGATGACTTGATGGATTGCCTGAGTGGGGAAAATTATTTTTCGAAAATTGATCTCAAGAGTGGATATCATCAGATCCGAATGAGAGAGGGAGATGAATGGAAAACAACATTTAAAACAAACGAGGGTTTGTACAAATGGCTGGTCATGTCGTTTGGGTTGACAAACGCGCCAAGCACTTTTATGACGCTGATGAATGAAGTCCTGCGGGAATTCACTGGCAAATTTGTGGTCGTGTATCTGGACGATATACTGATTTTCAGCAAGACCAAGGCTGAACACTTGAGACATTTGGCCATTGTGATGAGAAGGCTGCAGCAGGAGAAGCTGCTGATCAATTTGAAGAAGTGTTCCTTCATGCAGACAGAGCTCATCTACTTGGGTTTTGTAATCTCGGAAAATGAGTTGAAGATGGATCCTGAGAAGGTGGAAGTGATCAAGAATTGGCCATCACCGAGGAATGTTTTTGAAGTAAGGAGCTTTCATGGACTAGCTAGTTTCTACAGGAAATTCATTCGAAATTTCAGTGGAATTAGCGTTGCAATGATGGACACCGTGAAGAAGTGGCATAAAGTTTTTCATTGGACAGTCGAAGCTGAAAGAAAATTCAATCTGTTGAAGCGGAAAATCACAGAGAAACCGGTGTTAGTGTTGCCCGATTTTCAGAAAACCTTCCAAGTGAAATGTGATGCCAGCGGGTATGCGGTTGGAGGGGTCCTGAGTCAAGATGACAGACCTGTAGCATATTTCAGCGAGAAGCTGGATGATGCAAAGTTGAAGTACTCCACATACGTTAAAGAGTTTTATGCCATTATACAGGCATTGAAGAAGTGGAGGCATTACTTAATACCCAAAGAATTTGTTTTATACAACGATAATCACGCATTACAATTCATGAGTCAATAAGAAAAGTTGAACCAAAAGCATGCGAAATGGGTAGAGTACATGCAAAATTTCACGTTTGTGATAAAGCACATTTCGGGGACTGCTAACAAAGTGGCAGATGCCTTGAGCAGAAAATGTTTTTTGTTGCAGGAGTTCAGGGTCAAGACATTGGGTTTTGAAAACCTGAAAGATATGTATATAGATGATGCAGATTTTGCAAAAGCATACGAGGCAGCTAAGAACCCAGTTCTTAGGGATCGAACTCTGTGGATTGATTATCTGATCCAGGATGGATTGTTGTTTAAAGGCAATCAACTGTGCATTCCAGATTACTCCATGAGGGAGAATTTAGAGAAGGAAAAACACAACGGGGGTTTAGCAAGTCATTTTGGACATGACAAAACATTCGCCAAGTTGAGAGAATCATATTATTGACCAGGCATGCGCACTGATGTCAAATGGTTTGTTGACAGATGCAGGATTTGTCAACACGCGAATGGCCGAAAACAGAACACAATGTTCTATCAGCCATTACCTATACCCGAGAGACCATGGGAGGCAATTAGTATGGATTTTGTTCTGGGATTGCCGAGAACGCAGAGAGGAGTTGATTCTATCTTTGTGGTGGTGGACAGGTTCTCGAAGATGGCACATTTTATTCCGTGTCATAAAACCAGCGATGCGACACACATCGCCAACTTGTTTTTCAAAGACATTGTGCGATTGCATGGATTGCCGAGAAGCATAGTCTCGGATCGAGATACAAAATTCATAGGTCACTTTTGGAGGACGCTATGGAAGAAGCTAGGGACTGACTTAGCGTTCAGTTCTGCTTACCATCCGCAGACAGACGGACAAACAGAGGTGGTCAATAGAAGCCTGGGGGATCTTTTGAGAAGCTTGGTGACAGAGCACCACAGTAGTTGGGACCAGATATTACAACAGGCAGAATTTGCGTACAATGATTCGGTGAATCAGAGTACAGGAAAAAGCCCATTCCAGATTTTGTATGGGACACAACCGAGGGGAGTTTCCGAGCTCAGGAAGTTAGGACATGATGAAATTAGCAGCGCGAGTGCTGAAGAATTCGCTGAAGCGATGGAGGAACTCCACAATCAAGTGAAGCAGTGACTACAAAAGGCAAATCAGGAGTATAAGCGCAGAGCCGATCAGAGGAAGAGGCAACTTCAGTTCGAAGTCGGGGACATGGTTCTGGCACACTTAATAAAGGAGAGGTTCCCAAGGGGAACATACAACAAGCTCAAAATGAAGAAAATTGGACCATGCAGAGTCCTGAAGAAATTCGGGGAAAATGCATACGAGCTTGAGTTGCCAGAAGGCCTCGGGATATCTCCGATATTTAACATTTCGGATTTATACCCATACAGGGATGCAGAAGCAGGAACTGGAACCGAAGAACCAGTGATCCAGTGGCAGAAACAATTGCCAGTTGCACAGAAGCCTCAGATGGAGTGCATACTGGATAAGAGAGTAGGCAGGAAGACCAGGAGAAAGCATTATTTTGAATACCTGGTGAAATGGAAGAATCACCCAGTGGAGGATGCCAGCTGGGAAACAGAAGCAGAGATATAGAAGCATGGTCTATTAAGGTCCTAACCCGCACATAGGTATATCAATGTATTTGGATGTAATAAAGGTCAATATTAATAAGACCTTTCAATAAAATAGAATAAGGCGGATGTA
>SNQJ01S0023000.1:129990-141042 GCA_010110895.2 Picea sitchensis | reverse complement strand
TGAAGAAAAATTCCAATCTTTTATTTATCTAGTTGTTGACTCTTTTTTTATTTATCCAAATTCGAGTTTGGAACAATCACCAAAATGTTGATTTCCCATACGCCTTACATAGTCAGCAAGTTCGGGCTTGAACCATTACTATATCTTTCCCTGGTTCTATTGGCTCTACATATTATTATGGCCTAAAAGAATATACAAAAACACAATATCTTAGTGTTTCCTCCTGTCGGACCAGATGAGTAGTAGCTTCTTCCTCAAAATCCTAAGCTAGGGTAGTTGTGGATAACTCTCTATAGGTTATTGGACCTTTTTGTGAAATTAGACAGACTGACAGAGAGACAGTCTATTGCTAAATGATTGGCAATTTCATCCTTGTCAATTACAGGGGGCTCAGATGACATTGAAATGGTTGGGGCCAAGTTCTAGAAACAAACCTGTGCAACAATTGCATAAACAGGACGGATGCCATAGCTACACTAGAATTGAACTAATATCCTCAACAACATGGAAATCTAACATCAGTCATCGTATACCAAATTCCCATTATAAACATACGCTAAATAACTTTGTAGTGTTTATGCATCTCTGATAAGCATCTACTTAATTCTTCAATACATTTTTGGAAATGTAGGCATATTTGTCTGTTTTTCTTCCATGTTTTCAGTAACTTGTTTGCAAATGTGTTTGGTTATATAGTTATATATACCCTATTGGTAGACTTTTATGTATTCATATATACTATAGGCATATGTATTTAATGGAATGATATAAATGTTATTCTAAAACAGTAGTGCTGAAAAGTAAAATACTAAAAAATGAAGAAGCAAATTACTTCATACACGGGAGAAGACAAATTGGTCCACTTCATAGCATCACATCAGTTCACTAAGTGTTGAAATTAGTGCAACTGCAAGAGCCATTCTCCTGAGGATGGCATAATACCCTAGTTGTGGAATAGGGCCCCCAACACACTCCTGGGGTTTCTTGGTATGAGACCAAGCAGTGACAGCCATGGAAAAAGACCCTTGTGAGGACCCCCAGTAGATGACTGGGGTTCTTGGTCTAGGACCAAGCAGTAAGACCCTACATATGTTCTAGGGCCTCTGGATGTGTTCCAGGGAATCCTTGCCCGATGCTTGGATTGATCCTTGGATGTGTTCCTTGGTGGTTGATATAAGTCCCTAGATGTGTCTAGGGACCCTGGATGTGTTCTAGGGAACCCTTGCTTAATTCATGGGTTGATCCTTGGTCTTGTACCTTGGTGGATAAGACCCTAGATTTGTTCTAGGGCCCCCAGATGTGTTCTGGGGAAACCTGGTCAAATATCTTGGTGTAATACCAAGATGTGTTGATGTGTGATCCTCTTCCTCTCTCCCAGGATGGTCCATGAGATCTAAGAGTGACTATGAAGATGGACATGACCACATTGTTGATGTACCCTCTTATGCAGTGATGATAAAGTTTATAATTCATTATGAGACTCATGTGGATATATTTTGCCATTATGGACCCCCCTTGACTTTATCCTAACACCTACCCCCTTGTTGTTTTGTTTTCCCTCTTGTTTTATGTGATTGGGGTTTTACTTTATGTGATTGGGGTTTATATGTAATTAGGGTTTTTATAATTTATATTAATATTAATTGACATATTAATTAATATTTATATTAATTAAATGTCAATATTTAATTATAATCCTAATTACCCTAACCCATTTCCCTAACTATAAATAAGACCCTACCCTCTATAATTTGGGAATACACTCACTCTCTCCTCTCTTTCCTTGTTGCGGCTACCTCATTGACTATTCTCCCTTGTTGGTGTGGCCTCTCTTTTGGTTATCAGTTTCAGATCTAAGATTTTTGTGTTGGTTGGAAGCTTCTTGATTGGGTCTACTGATGTATGATTGTTGGATCTATTTTCCTCTGAGATGTAAGGTGCCTCCTAGAGTTGTCGGACCTGTTTCATTAGCTACCAGACCTGTTTAATTAGTTGTCGAACCTATTTGTGACTATCAGATCTGCCTTCTAGGTCCTGCGGCCCCCTCTCTGGACTAACATCTTGTTGTGTGTTGGTTGCATTGTCACATGGTATGCTGAGGTCCCCGTGGGGGGTTTACCACTTGTTGTCCAGTTCTTTCTGAGTTGAGGGTTTGTTGTTTTCTTGTGGAGGGTCTGATAACCTATTTTCCACTTCTTTCTTATGCTATATCATTGTTTTGTGGAGGCTTTTTCTACTGGGGGCATTACTATTATCTACTTGGAAGTTTGTGGTTATATTGTTGTTTCTTTTGGGGGTCTCTATCATTGGAAAAATTGTCCCATAGTCCACATTGACAGAGATCAAACTAAATTCTGAGCATATTTACAGAGGCATACATCCACACATGTGACAGGTACATCTCACATTGAATCAGGAGGTAAGATAAAAATTTATTTTTATACTCAGAAATATTGTTTGTTTCTAGATCTGTTTATATCTCTTATTCTTTATGTTGATCTACTGAACAATTTTTTTTAAAAGCATTTTTGTTTTTCAATTTTCCCTAATTCTAACATGGTTTTAGAGCTTGGGACGTGAAAAGAGCTCAAGAATTGTAGACTTGAGCCTACGTAGATCCATTCTTTAGGCTTTGTTTTTCATAACAACAGTATATCATCTTCATAATCTGACCTAGAACTCAACATGGCCTCTTCTTCATTCAAATATGAAGATATACTTGAAGGGGCCTCCAACTTCAATGCTTGGAAGTGTATGATACTCAAAATCCTAGAATAGAGTGACTTGGGTGAGCAGGTTACTAGGGTAATAGAAGAACCCACTTCAAATACTGGCAGGGCAGCATACAAGAAGAGACAAGCCAAAGCTAAAAGAATCATTTTTTACTTAGTTAAGGATAGCATGATGCCCATCATTGGTCATCTAAGGACTATCAAATCTTGTTTTGATGCCCTAGCAAATCTCTATGAAAAGAAGGCTCCAACTCAGAAGATAATATTAAATAAACAACTACGTACATTAAGGATGGGAAATGATGAAACCATAGTTGTATTCTTCTCCAAGATTTCTCAAACCAGAGATCAGCTTACAACAATATGAGTTGTTGTGGATGATGATGACCTTGTGCAAACTATAGTTGATGGACTCCTTGAGTCATGGGGAACTTTTCTTGCTTCAATCAACGGAAGAGAATCTCAACCTAACCTCGAGATATTATGGAATGATTTCTTAGAAGAAGAAGGAAGACTCAAAAGCAGAAATGAACACTCAACTGTAAGAGATCATGCCCTTTCAGCTAAAGCCAAGAGATGGGAGAACTTTCCTCAACCTAAAGGAAAAGGTAAGAAACCTCAAGGTAAGCTATCTCATCTTAATCCTCATTTATCTAAAGTAAGATGTTTTAACTGAAATAAGATAAGACATTATGAAAAATATTGCAGGAACCCTCCCTCTCAACAGAGAAGAAAAGGTAAGTTACATGCCTCAGTTTCCAGTGAAGAAGCATAGCCTCAATAGCAACCTCAAAGAAAAATAACCAGGGCAGCCACCAAAGAGAAAGAACAACACCAATGATATTATCTCATCTCATCTCTGTCTGGCACTATAACCAAGTGGGAGGGGGTTTGGTTAATGGACAACACTGCCTCCAAACACATGACAGGATTCAAACAAAATGTTGCAAACTATCGGGATAAGAAGTTCAATGTAAAGGTAGAACTAGGTGATGATGTTACTTATGACATAAAAGGGTTTGGATCTGCTTCTTTCCAGCTTCAATCAGGTAATGTATTTCATATTGATGAAATTATTTATGTTCCTAGTTTAAAGAAAAATCTAATCTCAGTTGCAGTATTAGAAAACAAAGGATACTCAATAGCCTTCACCAAAGGGAATGCTCTCATGTGGCCCTCAAATGGAGATTTGAGCTCTACCATGACTATTGGAACTCGTGAGAGTGGAGTTTATAAAATCATAGGTCAAGTTGTTCAAGCACTAGCTCACGAGATGATAAACCCCTATGAGCTTTGGCACATAAGGCTTGGACATCTCAACTACAATGCACTTCCAGGTTTGCAAAATATGGTAACAAGTATGCTAGTGTTTTCATTTGAGCATGATATTGTTTGTAGAGGTTGTGCTCTCGGTAAGAATACAAAGAAATCTTATTCTCATAGCAATAGAAAATCTAATGACATTTTAGATATTACTCATTTTGATCTTTGTGGACCTATGATTGCTCCATCTATGAATGGTTGTCTTTACTATATCATTTTTATTGATGATTTTTCTCGTAAAACTTGGATTTATTTTTTAAATACTAAAGATGAATCTTTCAGCAAATTTCAAGATTTCAAGAATCTTGTTGAAAATCAGACAAGTAGACACATTTGGGTTTTCAGAACAGACAATGGCAAAGAATTTTAACTCCTACAAGTACGATGAACTCTGTCGGGCTTCTGGGATTAAGAGGGAGCTGCATGTGCCTTACAATCCCCAGCATAATGGATTTGTAGAAAGAAAGAACAAAACAATCTATGAAGCAGCCAGAGCCATGATGTATGATCATAATTTACCATTATTTCTTTGGGTCGAAGCTGCAAGTACTGTAGTTTACATTCAGAACAAGTCTCCTCATAAATCCCTTGAAGAGAAAAGTCCAGAATAATTTTTCACCGGTATAAATCCCTCAGTTCATCACTTGAGAATATTTGGTAGTCCAGTCTATATTCATATTCCAAAAGAAAAGAGGAATAAGCTAGAGGCCTCCAGAAAGAAAGGAAATTTTGTGGGATATAGTGACACCTCAAAGGCTTACATAATTTATATCCCAGTAAAAATTTCATTGAGGTCAGCAGAGACACAAATTTTCATGAAGAAGCAACTTTTCGTCATGCCAAAGAAATTCCATGTGATACAGAAGAGAAGGAAGATCCATCTCCTGAACCTTGAGATTCACCTCTTCTAGATGTGCAGAGGGAGGAGACCTCCGAGCCTTCAGTGGATCCCACAAGGGATACTATTGAGTTTCCCCTAGAGAAACCTCATGTTAAAAGGAAACCAGTCGGGTGCTGGGAAATTATAAAAGAAGCAAAAAAGCATGCAACACCTAAAGGAACCTTCAGACAAAGAAAGAAACCAGATAAGTACTCCGACCTAATAAGTCAATTGAATCTTGTGATTGAATTGGAACCTTCCACCTTTGAAGAAGCCTCTAAACATCAAGTGTGGAAAGATGCTATGATAGAAGAGTATGATTCAATTCTAAAGAATGATGTATGGGCAGTGGTCCCAAGACCTTGTGGAAAATCAGTGGTAACCTCCAAATGGATTTATAAAATAAAGCATACAACAGATGGTAGTGTTGAAAAATTCAAGCCTAGATTTGTGGCTCATGGCTTCTCTCAAAAAGAAGGAATTGACTATGACGAGATTTTTTCTCTTGTTTCCATATACACTTCCATCAGGATCATTATCTCTCTTGCTGCAATTTTGGGTTGGAAACTTAACCAGATGGATGTTAAGACATCTTTTCTTAACGGTGAAGTTGAGCAAGAGGTTTATATCGAACAACCTGAAGGGTTTGTGATCCATGGAAAATAATCTCATGTGTGCAAACTCAAGAAATCCTTGTATGGATTGAAGCAATCTCCGAGAGCTTGGTATGGGAGAATTGACAACTTTCTACAGAGTCTTGGGTTCACCAAGACCATAGCAGATACCAATATTTATATAAAGATTGTACAGAGTAATCCTGTTATCTTATTGTTATATGTGGATGATTTGTTCCTCACAGGAGAGGAAAACTTGATAGCTCAGACTGAGAGGGAGATTTCAACATAATTTGAAATGAAAGACATGGGTCTTATGCATTATTTTATGGGCTTATAGGTGTGGCAAAAACCATGTGAGACATTTCTCTCACAGAGAAAATATGTAGTTGATGTGCTCCGTAGATTTGGCATGATGAACCGTAATTCCATGTCCACCTTGATGATTTATAACCTGAACAAGTTACAAGACCAAGTTACAGGTACAAATCTAGAAGACCCCACCTTATATCAGCAGATCATTGGGTCCTTGTTGTATCTTATACATACAAGACTAGACATATTTTATGCAGTGAATGCCTTCATCCAGTTCATGTGTGAACCAAAGCATATTCATATGGTTTTTGTTAAACATATTGTGAGATATGTTCGAGGGACTATAGCCTATGGGTTTAGATACACTTCCAGTGGAGGTGTAATGCTTCATGGATATACAAATGCATATTGGATGGGAAGTACAGTGGACCGGAAGAGTACTTTCAGATATTGTTTCAGTTTGGGTTCAACCATGATCTCTTGGTCCAGCAGGAAACAAGGCTCCATAGCCATAGCACTGCAGAAGAAGAATACATTGTTGCAAGTGTTTCTAGAAGAGAAGCAGTGTGGCTCAAAAATCTACTTTCAGACTTCTTTAGTGTTGAGCTAGAACCCACAATCATCCATTGTGATAACCAGATTTGTATAAATATCTCCGAGAATTTGGTGTTTCATGACAGGTTGAAACACATTGAGATGACATATCACTATGTTCGGGACATGGTGCAGAAGAACATTCTCAGTATTTAGTATGTTCTGACGGCAGAACAAACCACAGATATTTTAACCAAGCCATTTTCCTTGACAAATTTTGTGTACTTTCGAGACAAGATCGGTGTTGTCGAGAATGCCTCTCTTGCTGAGAGGGAGTGTTGAAATTTTTAGAAAATAATAGATGTGTTCATTTAACCATAAACACTATAGAAATATTGTCACCCAACCATAGGCCAAAGCCACCCCCGAGCACCTTAACCTTGACAAAGAATAATTCTGGAAGAAAACCCTAGGCCTAATATCCAAAAAATGTAGCGTACCTCTCTCCAGAGCTAGCACATAATGAAGAAATTCCAAACCATAACCAATAGAAAGTTCGAGCCTAAACCGAGAATACAGATTGCAGTAGTTGCAGCTGCATATACTCCCCAGACTTGCACACGTACCCAGTTTCTGCAGTGTGTACTTCTACATTTCTGCAGTTTCGAGCTGTCTCCTCAAAATGAGTTCTAATGTCTTGTATTTATACTATTTTTCCTGATCTGTCTGGGCAAACTTCTCATTCTGGACGCTAAACACTTAATATTAAATATTTCCTTTAGATGACTTGTCTTCTAGGGTTATGTCCAATGCTTTAGGGTTTCTTCTTTCTTCCTGAAATATTCTATTCTCATTAAGGTTACACGTGGAGGCTAATACCTCCTACATCTACTATAATATCAACACTCCCTCCTAGCTAGGGAGGTATTGAAGGAAATGGTCTTGAGCACAAACATACCATTCAATCGGTAGCATCATCATAGCCATACAGGCTATCTCATGATTATATCACGAGCACCATCATCACTATCAGTATCATTTAATTACATCAACTACATTATATCTCGAATCCATACTCCATTTGAGTAATCAGGCATGATGTTGAATAAGTCACTCACTCCACAGAGTCATACAAGAACCATTATTCTAATCTACACATATGTCCTAGAAGAATAATGATTCCAACAGATGTTGGAAGCCACGCCATGGGATACAAGGACTATTCTTCTAATCCAGACATACATCCTAGAAGAGTAAATGTCCTGGACCATTTTCCTCCTAGATAATGTCTGTCCACTAGCACACTGACTATCCATCTAGTTGATAATCATTTTCAATACTACTAATAGTCTACATGGAAATCAGAACAATGACATTCAATATTACACAACTGTGTCTATCCATAGTAGTACACAACTATTATCCAGTGGTACACAACCACACCAAGTAGCACACAGCTACTTAATCAGTGACACATAATCATAAAAAGTGGAACACATCCACCACAATAGCATACATCTATTGTCCAGAGACATACAGTCTCCATAAAAATCATATCATCTGATATCAACCTGCATAGAAACAATATCATGATATAAAATGAGTCATATGGGCCATTATTACACTCACATATATGATATTTGGAAGGGCATCTGCCCTCATACAGTAAAAACATCAACCATGGGCTATCTATACTATTCTTCCCAATCATGGAAGAATAATTGTCCATGATTTATGAGCCTGGACCATTCACCTAACTGGGCCATTCCTCTGGCACTAAACATAATGCAACCTGGGTAGAATAATTCTGCCCTAGGGAATGCCTATCCTTGATTGTTGAACCTAGACCATTCACCTAACTGGGCCATTCCTCCGCCACTAAACATAGTGCAACCTGGAGAGAATGAGTCTTCCCTAGAGAATGACTATCTAAACCATTTCCTAATGGAAATGACTATCCTACACCAACCTCCAAATCGAACCATTCTTCAAAACTCCTCACAACTGTGAACTTCAAAAGAATGAATTCCCAGTGAGGCAGACCATTCTACTTGATGCCTACTCAGAGTGGCTGCCAAGAAGAATGATTTTCCTAGACCATTCTCCCACACTAGCCATAAGATGAATAATTGTCTATGGTGCATCAACAATCTATTGAACCATTTTCATTATGAAAATGATTGTTTGATATGGACCATTTTCTGAACTGGAAAATGCCTATCCGTTAGAAATCTCAAACCACTTTCTGAACTAGAAAGGAATTGCTCATCCTGGATAATTTTTCGATCTGAAAAAATAACTGTCCATAAATCAATAACACATTAGTGCTCCCTCCCAAACTGGGAGTAATATCTTCCTGTTTCAATAAGGAAATTGTCTCCACAAGCCCCGGCTTGCAAAATTTTCATCTTGGATAGAGGTTTTACCAAAATATTTGTTATCTGCTCATCTATGGAGATATATTGGAGAACCACTTCTCTTTTCTGGACTTCATCACAGAGAATGTAATGCTTGATCTCAATGTACTTCGATCTGTCATGGAACACTGGTTTTCTCTTAAGGCTTCATATAGCTTTGATCATTGAAATATATCATGGTCAAATTCAACACTTTTGTTTCCTGTTAGCTCATTACATTGTGGCAAGGTTCAAACTAAAACATATCCAAGTAGCACTTCTTTTGTCATCATGAGAGTTTTCCATGGATTAACAATTCATCATCTCAAACTTCTGAGTAACTATTTTGATACACTATATATGTCATAGAAAGTTTTCACCACACATTTTTTTTGCATGATAGGCTATCCACCAAGTTGTTTTGAATCCATACAAGGTCTTCTTCCATCTGCATACAAGGGTCTCTTTTTAGTATACCTCAAAACCTTGAGGTTGCTCTACATACGTTTCTTCTTCAATTACTCCGTTGAAAAGAACATTGTTTATATTCATCTGATGTAAACTCCAATCCATGGATACTGCAAGAGATATAATAGCTCAGATAGAGGTGTATCTGATTTACGGGAACAAGATGTTGTCATAGTCTTTTCCTCCTTCTGGAAGAACCTCTAGTTCTGAATCTTACAATGCTTCCATCATTTTTCACAATTTCTTACCTATACTTTTCTTCATCATAACTTCAATTTATTCTTCTTGATTGCTTCCAGTGCGTTCAAACCAAGCTGGTAGTCTTGTGATTCTCGGTATAGTAACTGGTTGTTCTGGATTTTATTTCTCTCTTGGAATCTTCATGTTCTTTCTCATGTTTCTCTTTAGCTATTGGGTCCATGGAGTTTTCTATAGATTCCATGCCTTGAAGATTCCAAATTATTCCTTTCATCATAGGATCATGGATGTAGATGGACAACCAAGGATAATTTAAGGCTTCTTTTCGAAGAAGACATATTCTAAAGTCAAACTGAACATGTGTTGTTTTTCATGGCTGCTACTTTCAATAGGAACATGGATAGATACTTCATAATCCTCAATGGATCATATTATTTAGGATTAGCTCCCTCCTAATCCTTGCTTCATTCATGCTCATCTTTTGGAATTATGTAATCATCTCCCTCCATCTAAGAGAGTCCATGCTTCCATATGCATCCTTATTGCCTTCTGTAAAGTGTCACAAGTCTTTTTCTAGTTTTCTTCTTGATTGCTAACTTCTTTTTGTTTTGACTTCTTTCGGGTCTCTTCAAGTTTGATTCTAATTTCGGCTTATCTAGCAATTGTTGCTTATGTAATAGCTTCCACATCAATTGTTACCAAGGATTTTCAATGTACTTCATCTTTTCATGTGTATTGCTTCATGATAGCAATCCTTATCTTGTTATTCTTCCATAGGTATTGTTTCACTTGAACATATTATCTTCTAAGAAATAGATATGCAAGATATGTACGAAAAATATGTAAACATGGTATGTACAAGAACTATGAGGAATATTGTTACCTTGTTTTAGAAGAAGAAGTCTATTTTATCTTGCTTGGTCTTCTTTGAGGGTTCCCTTTATTGGAAACTGATTCTTTGTGTGTTTCCTTCCTTTTCTTTAACTCAGGACAATGATTCTTGTAGTGACCATATTTTCGACAGTTAAAGCATTGTATTTTTGACAAATCTTTCTCTTGATTTGGTTTCTTCCTTGAGTCAAACTTCTTCTTATTCCTGAATTTTTGAACTTTGTTGTATAGGCTTGATCATCATCTTTCCTTTGGAATTTATCTTTTGCGCTAATCCTTGATTCTTCTTGTGCACACCAAGTCCAAAGTTCTTCGAATGTGGGATACTCCTTCCTTGTGTTCATGATTGTGGAAAATGAATCTCATGTCTTGGGAAGACCATTGAGTACTATATTTACCAGTTCCTTCTCTGAAATGATTTCTTCAATAGCTTGTACTTGATATCCTAACTGAGATATTCTCACAAAGTATGATCTTATGATGTCATCATCATTCATTTTCATGTCACAGAGCTCATTATTTAGACTCATTACTTGTCCAATGTTTCTGATTGAGAAAATGTTAAGCCCTAATATTGGCTCATTACCCCTTAATTAGGGCATATTATATTAGTAATTTTATTTTATTTATGTTGGCTTTAGGCCATTAGTTGTAATTATACCTCCTAGTCTCCTATATATACCAAGGAGACATTTTCATTT
>SNQJ01S0023000.1:77769-122163 GCA_010110895.2 Picea sitchensis | reverse complement strand
TCTGAAGTCACCGGAAGAGACACTAGTGAAGGATGAAATAACTGGTTATAATGACGGGTAGAGGGGGCATATCCCGAAAGAGCTAGCGATACTTCCCAATAGCCACACAAAATCCAATCAAGGTGCTATTGCAGCCCACAATCGCCACCTGGGTAGATGTCCTAAAGTTGGTCACTAGGTACCTTGGTCCAAGTGCGGCATTTAGATTTTCATCCTAAGAAATGGGTCACGGGCTGGATCCCGTCCAAGAGGTGGGTGCCTCAAGGGGGGACACACAGAACAACCGGACCTCGACCTTCAACCCTTCACGGGTATCTCCCTGCCTTATGGTGATTGGAACACTGGACTTGGAGGATTTGAAGTTCCCTATTTGTCAACCTCTACGTTTGAAAATGTGAGAACCAGATAACGGGGAGTTATTTGGATGCCTATCCTCGAAATCCTACCTAGACTAAAAACTTCTTTTGGCACCTCCTATGGAGGAAAACTTAGTGAGTTTTTAGAAAAAATTTAGATGAAGTTGTTTTGTGAGGCTAGGGGTGAAAACCAACCTCGTTTGATTAAAAGTGGGAGTGGATAGTCTTGTCAAGAAAAGATGGGGTGTTTTCAGAATCCCTTTCGAGAAAACCTACTTAGACCTCCACGTTTCGAGAAGAGGCTATGTGAGTGAAAAAAGTGACTTTTGTGTGTGAGTCAAAGTGTACCAAGTTTTAGTTTATTTAGATATCACCTTGATGCATGTGGACTTCACTTGGTCCTTACAAGAGTGTGATTACCTAATTAGCTAGATGTCATTGGTACAACCTTGTGGAATTTTAAAATCCCTAGGAAACTAGCATGTGGACATGTGGTCCGTTACTATCCTTTAACTCCCTATGTGTGAGTTAATCTAAAAAGCATGAAACTATCCTAGATTGAACATGTGGGCATGTGTGGGCCCGTTACAAACCTTTAAACTCTCCTAGTTTTTTTGATCTAAGAAAGAAGACTTTCAAACACTATCCTACTTTTGTGACATGTGGGCATGTATGGGCCCGTTACAAATTTAAGATATGTTTGAAAAATGAAGCTAAGAGGGGTCCCAAAAAGGGCCTTTGTCCTCTCCTAAAGGTTTTGAAATTTAAGGGAGATGAGATTGTTTTTCGCAATCTTTTTCTGGTTCTCAAGATCGCTTGAAGGCGCAAGAGAAGAGCATACTCAAGGATTGTTACTTCAACTTCTAGTCCCAAATGTGAATTAGGTGTGATTAAGTATGATTTTCCAACTTAGATTATAAATCAAAGCAAGACATCCACGTGGCAAAAAGCAAATAAGGGAAAATGAGTTTTATCCACCTAAGTGCCTATGTTTGTTTGACTATCCCCTTTATAAGTTGAGGGGTCTAAGTCGTGCAGTATTTAGATCATGCATAATATCATTCTTAAGAAGGAAAATGAATTTCCCCACATCCCAATACCTTACAATGTAAAATTTGGTTCAGATGCACGACCTCTATTGTAGACAGGCACGCGCAGAGCGCTGATGCGCGTTAAGAATCAAGAGTAAAAGTGCATGCGCGCAATGACAGATTGTGGTGAAGGCGCATGTGCACATGATGCGCGTCTGTGGGGTGAAATACCCGCGCGCCTGTGGCAAACGAACGAGAGAGAAAAATATGGATGGATTTCTCTCAATTCTCCCTTGAATTGACTGGTTAGCATGTCGGCAGAGGCCGGTTTTTGCACCTGCAAGTTAATGAAAGCAAAAGGAAAGAAAAATAAACCCAAATGAGGAAGGAATTGATACCAACTCCCCAGTATGGTCGCCAATCTATTTGCACCCAATTCGTCACTCGGTGAGAAAATAAAGGGTGCTTACATGCCCAGTTGGGTCTTGCTGAGCATGACAGCTGTAGAGGAAAGGGTTAGAGAAAGAAAAACAAAACTATAAGCAAGAATTAAATTAAAACAAACTAAAACTATGAGCATATGGATAAAGAAATAAAAACACAAAAGGACCAATATCACCAATGTTTTTAGGCTGATCAATTGATGAAATCAAAGCACAATGAAGAAAGGGGACTGTGAGTCCCTTCTTCCTCCAAAGGAAGGCTCTTGTGTCCTCACAAACTTGCTCTCCTTACAATGAGAAAATGAGAATGACGGTGAAAGAACTCCAAACACATTCACTCAATGGAGAGGTGAATGGCTCAATGAAATGGTGCTAATGTGTTATTGTCAAGGAGTGAGTCCTTAAAGCAATCTATGCAGCATAACATTACATGAAATTCCTTGAGAAAATGATGTTTCTTCATGAATTTTTATAGCATAGCATTGGGTGATTATGTAACCCCTTTGAAGTGTGAAGAGGGGCTCTTTAGGGCTCCATTAGGTCTTTGACCATCCTACCATGCAGATTCAACTCAGATTTGATGGTCAAATCAGGTTGGGAGCTGGTCCATAAGGAGTTGCGAGGCCGACCAATCAATAAATGCGTCGTTTAGCAGGTGCGCGGGTTTTTTCGCTAATAGTCGTGCATCGTGCGTGCATGCGCGCATTGTACGTTCCTATTCCGCGCATATGCACACGCACCCATCTTGTGTAAAGCGCCCTTCAATTTTTGGTTACTTTGTATAGTTTTTTACCCTTTTGCAATGCTGTGAAATTAATTCAATGCCATGAATGACTTCATTACTGTTTGACGATGCTGAGTTCTTGTCGCGATGTGCAGACGAAATTTCGGTGATAACATACTTGATTGTTGTATCCATAGGAACTTTAAAGGATAAAATTCAACATGAGGTTCTCCTTTGGGAACCCAAATCATTGGAGAATGCATTAAAGGTGGCAAGAAATGTTGAAAGTAAAAATATGGCTATGGCTACTAGAAGGACCAATCCTAACATCTATAGAGAGAACAATGCTCCTTCTTCATCATTGGAGAATGCATTAAAGGTGGCAAGAAATGTTGAAAGAAGCACATGAATATGGCTACTAGAAGGAACTAATCCTAACATCTATAGAGAGTATCAATGTCTTCTTCTAAAAAAACTCAACCCACAAGGTTGACACCTCAACAATTGAGGAAAGAAAAGAAAGGTTCTATGCTTTAATTGTGATAGCAAGTACAATAAGGGACATAAGTGTGGTGGAGAAGAAATTATTCTACATAGACAGAAGAGGAAGAAGAAATAAGAAAAGAACCATCCTAAGATGAAATGTAGAAGGCTTACCTGTTCCAAGAGTTGACTCCATGATATCGTGAAATGCATTGGCTATAATTATTATCACTCAAACCCTCAAGATCTAAGGATACATCAAAAGAAAAGGTAATAGTCCTAACTGATTCCTACCATACTCATTCAATTATAAATTAGTCAAAGACCAATTGTTTGTGGTATATCCAAGCCGCAGGCTCTCAAGTGCAATGATTGCGTGATGGAGGAACTATCAATTGCTTAGAAACTAACAGATCAATCTTACTATGGGGAATATGTGATGAAGGTCCAATGATTTCTATACCCAAGGGTGGTGCAAATGTTGTACTAGGAATCCAATGTTACAATCATTAGAACAATGGCTTTAATTTCAAGAACTTTTCATGAAATTTCCTTTCATTGAAGGAAAAGAAAATTGACAGAGGCATCATAGGGAAACCCAAGAAGGTGATAAGATCTAACCATTACGAAAATTATTGAAAAGGGGCATCATACAAGTATAAAAAAATCCATGTCACTAGATGTTCAAACATCTAGTTAATTCACCTCAAGATTTCCAAACGATCATTGATAAGCATCCAAAGTATTTGAATATATCTCAAAGGTATTCCACCCACTCCTCAAATCATGATCATGAAATTCAATTCCACTGAGAGTGTTCCTCCTAACACGCTGCATACCCTTACACCTTAAGAGTGAAATTGATGATGGTTGAAGGTAAAATGATTGATGAATTATTAGACCTAGCCAAAGCATACTCTACACCAAAGGGTGGTAATGGTATTCAAGAAAGATAACCTAGCGCGCATAAGTCCAGCACATAGAGATCTCAACAAGATCACTATTAAAGTTGTTTCCAATTCCTCGGCCATTGATGAATTGTTAGATGAACTACATGATTTCATCTATTCACAAAATTGATCTCTATCTCATGGTATCACCAAATCGTAATGAAGGAAGAAGATATCCCCAAAACAACATTCTCAACTTCCAAGTGAAGGACATTATGAATTTTGGTCATGCCTTTTGGCCTACAAATGCACCTTCCATTATCCTTAAGGGTCGATGAATTCCATTTTCAAGACCTTCCTTTGAAAATTTTTGTTAGCATTTTTGATGATATACTAATCTATAAAGTAAGTCCGAGGATCATGTGACATGTTGACAAGGTAGGCACTTCAAGGTCAAATCGTGATCATGATAGTCTTAAATACTTCTTGGAACAAAGACTATATTCATAAGAACAACAAAAATGGGTAAATCCAAGATATTGGGTTATGATTCTTAAATCATCTATGTGGAAGAGAAATGTTGTGGTAGATGGACTCTCAAGAAAGGATGAATATTTGAGGTCTTCTTTCTCTGTATATTCTTCTTGATCATCCAACTCGATTGGCTAATAGAAGCAAGGATGAATGGAAGAAAGATCAAAAGTTGTAATCCCCATTCAAAGGTTAAAAGAGGGATTCCACAGATCGACATTTGTGTTGAAGAATGATTCACTATGGTACGAGGATCACTTATATTTATGTAAGAACCCCAACTCAAAACAAAAGGTACTATTGAATTGCACACCTCTCCAATAAGAGGGAACTCCGTGATTTCTTTGAAAACCCACCATAGAGTCAAGAAGGATTGTTTTGGATGGCCTTAAAATGATGTTCAAAGGTTTGTGAAGAATGTTTGGTTTGCCAACAAAATAAGCAGGAAACAATTAAGACCCCTGTGTCTTTTACAACAATTATCCATCCTGCTACTGGAGGAGGTTTCCATGGATTTCATCACGTGGTTACCAAAGTCCAAGGAAAGAGTGTAATCATGGTGATTGCTGATATATCGACCAAGCACATTAATCTCTTGTGCACTCTCTCATCCCTTCAAAGCTAGTACAATTTCACACCGATTCATGGAGACACCAAAGCTACATGGCGTTCAAAGATTGTAAGTGACAAGAGATCCCATCTCTCACCGGACATTTTGACATAATTATTTTCTGTTTGGGCACCAATTGGTTCATAGCTCATCCTATCATCCCTAACTGATGGAAAACCCAGATAGAACAAAATGTCTAGAAGGATAATTTCGCTTCTTTGTCTCCCGATAAACAAAACAATGGTTCAAATGGTTACCCCAATGTATCGGTGATATACCTTTCATATCGAAGAACAAAAATGACACCATTTATGGCACTTTATGGATACCCAATCTCCTCCATAACTTCTCTAAAATAAAATATAAGATTCAAGCAAGGAATATCACATCGAGAATCAACAACAAGTTCTCCAAATCTTAAAGGACAACTTCCAACCATGGCCACATAATTCTATTGAATAAACAAGTAGATCAACATCGTAATAAAAGAAGTTTTGAAGTAGGAGATTATGTTTTAAGACTACAACCATACAAATAGATGTCCTCAAGCAAGTGAAGCATAATAAATTATAACACTCAAATATTATGGCTCCTATAAGGTGTTGTAAAATATTGGTACTATGGCAGTGCTACTAGTACACCCAAGCCCATGTTTCATGCTTAAAGAAGGTTATAGTAGAAAAGATCCCAGCTCAAACTATATTGCTGTAACTTGATGAGGAAGGAAATCATATTGGGACCTGAATCCACCACTCCATACAAAATTAGCTTACCGAGGAATAGATCCATTTCAGAAAGTATCTCACAAATAGGAGGAAACTACTAGTCAAGATTCCAATCAGAAGATGAGCCTTATACGTAAGCATCCTAGTTACTCTATCATTAAGTGGCAACACTTTTTTTAAGGGAGGGGTATGTTAAGCCCTAATATTGGCTCTACATTACCCCTTAATTAAAGGCATTATATTAGTAATGTTATTTTTATTTATGTCAGCTTTTAGCCACCATTAGTTGTAATTATACCTCCTAGTCTCCTATATATACCAAGGAGACATTTTCATTTTGAATCATCTTGTACTTGAACATTTAAGTGGGGTAAAAGGAGGTTGCCCCCTCGAAGAGGCTTATCATCTGAAATTATATCTTTTTCAAGGCGTTGAGTACTTTTTCTGAGGTTTTTCTATGCTATATTGATATTTGGTTCTTAACAAAAAAGGTTAGTTAGGGAATCATACATCTTCTTAGATGAGTCAAGATGAGAGATGCAGGGTATCAAGTGGTATTTTATAGATTCCACTATGATACTCATGGCATTGATGTCATTGTCTCTGAACTTCTCCATAATTGCAATGTTCTGAGGTTCCTTCTCTTTTTCCTTCTTGAAACTGTGGTTCCACGAACTTTCCTTTCACGATATCAAACACTTTATTCTTGGAAAGGATGAGATAAATCCTTGTCTTCCATGATCTGAAGTTATAAGCCCCTTCTAACTTGTTTTCTGACTTCATAGAGTAAGTAATGACTTCTTTGACTTGGTCAACCTTTGACTTTGACCAAAAAATAAAACTTGACGTCTTAGCTTGTTGAGAGTACCAGGAGATGTGTTGGTTTAGGGAGCACTAGGATATCTAGAAATTTGGTCAATCTCTTCACTTAAGGTGCCTCAACACGAGGGTTAGGGTTTCGTTGTTGCAGGAAAAAACTGACTACAACTGCAACTGTAGTTGAGCAAAGCCTCCCAATCTATCTTCCAGCGGTTAGACTGTCTGAAGATAGTGTGGACCCATAACCTATTAGAAAATAATAGATGTTCACGTTTAACCATAGACAATATAGCAATATTGTCACCCAATCATAGGCCGAAGCCACACCCAAGCACCTTAACCTTGACAGAGAATGATTCTAGAAGAAAACCCTAGGCCTAATAGCTAATCAATGTAGCATACCTCTCTCCAGAGCTAGAACACAAGGCATAAAGTCAAAACCATAACCAATAGAAATTATGAGCCTAAACCAAGAATACAAATTGCAGTAGTTGCAACTGCAGCTACTCCCTAGACTTGTGCACTTACTCAGTTTCTGTAGTGCACACTTCTACATTTCTGCAGATTCAAGTTGTCTCCTCAAAACAAGTTTTGACGTCCTGTATTTATACTAATTTTCCTGAGTTTTCTGGGTCGAATTCTCATTCTGGAGGCTAAATACTTAATATTAAATATTTCCTTTAACTGACTTGTCATCTAGGGTTATGTCCAATGCTTTAGGGTTTCTTCTTGCTTCCCAAAATATTTTATTCTCATCAGGGTTACACATGGAGGTTAATACCTCTCGTAGATACCATAATATCAACAGAAATTAGTATAGCTGCAAGAGCCATTCTCCTAGAGGATGGCATAAGACCCTAGTTGTGGACTAGGGCCCCCAACACACTCCTGAGGTTTCTTGGTATGAGACCAAGCAGTGAGAGCCATGGAAAAATACCCTTGTGAGGGCCCCCATTAGATGACTGGGGTTCTTTCTCTAGGACCAAGCAGTAAAACCCTAGATGTGTTCTAGGGCCCCTGGATTTGTTCCAAGGAATCCTTGCCTGATGCTTGTATTGATCCTTGGATGTGTTCCTTTGTGGTTGATATAAGTCACTAGATGTGTCTAGGGCCCCTAGATGTGTTCCAGGGAACCCTTTCTTAATGCATGTGTTGATCCCTGGTGGATAAGACCATAGATGTTTTCTAGGGCCCCTAGATGTGTTCTAGGGAAACCTGGTCTTTGACCAGGTAGATCTAGGTGTAATACCAAGATGTGTTGATGTGTGATCATCTTCCTCTCTTTCGGGATGGTCCATGAGACCTAGGAGTGCCTATGAAGATAAAGTTTATAGGTCATTATGAGACTCATGTGGACATGTTTTCCATTATGGACCACCCCTTGAATTTATCCTAACAGGTACCCCCTTGTTGTTTTTCTTTCCCTCTTGTTTTATGTGATTGGGGTTTTATATGTAATTAGGGTTTTTATAATTTATATTAATATTAATTGACATATTAATTATTATTTATATTAATTAAATTTCATTATTTAATTATAATCCTAATTACCCTAACCCCTCTCCCTAACTATAAATAAGACCCTACCCTCTAGCATTTGAACATACATTCACTCTCTCCTCTCTCTCATTGTTGCAGCTACCTCGGTGACTATGCTCCCTTGTTGGTGGGACCTCTATTTTGGTTATCAGTTTCAGATCTAAGATTTTTGTGTTGGCTAGAATCTTTTTCATTGGGTCTGTTGATGTATGATTGTTGGATTTGTCTTCCTTTGAGATGTAAGGTGCCTCACAGAGCTATCAGACCTGTTTCATGAGATGCCAGACCTGTTTCATTAGTTGTCAGATCTTTTTGTGAGTGTTGGATCTGCCTTCTAGGTCTCGTGGCCTCCTCTCTGGAATGACATCGTGTTGTGTTTTGGCCGCACTACTACGTGGTATGATGAGGTCCCTGTGGGGGGCTTACCACTTGCTATCCAATTCTTTATGAGTTGAGGATTTTTTGTTTGCTTGTGGAGGGTCCGATAACCTACTATCTAGTTCTTTCCTATGCTATATCATTGTTTTGTGGAGGGTTTTTATTCTAGGGGTATCACTGTTATCTACTTGGAAGTCTGTGGTTATATTGTTGTTTCTTTTTGGGGTCTCTATCATTGGAAAAATTGTCCCATGGTCCACATTGACAGAGATCAAACCCTAGAGTTTTGATCCATGAACCTAAACTAAATTCTGAGCATATTTATAGAGGCATACATCCACACATGTGACAGGTACATCTCTCATTGAATCAAGAGGTAAGCTAACAGTTTATTTTTATACTTAGAAATATTGTTTGTGTCTAGATCTGTTTATATCTCTTCTTCTTTATGTTGATCTAGTGAACAGGAAATTTTTAAAGCATTTTTGTTTGTCAATTTTCCCTAATTCTAGCACTAAGGAAATAAGGATTTAATGTCACCTGACCAATTTTTGATGACCTTTACTAGGGATTAAAAATGCTAGACAAGTTTAGTTCAAACGAATAATTGTAGCCAACTCTGTCAAGTTGTCAAATAGGTTGATAAAGCTCCCAGGTGGGCCGAGAAACAACATTATGTATATGACTAATTAGATGCTTGAAACTTGAAACTTCGTGTTTTTGGTAATTGCACTTTATTTTTGTTTCAATGAATAAAATTCAATGTAGATATTTCATAGTTGCACCGTTGCATAAGAGACATAGCAGAAGCCTTGATTGTATCTCCCTTAAAACTACAAAAATTTCATTTTTTATAATTTGTTTCTTAAGTAAAGTCTAGCTTACATCTATGCTTGGAATGTCCATCCATGAGGATGTATTGTAATATTTCACTACCCTTTCAAGCATTGAAAATCAAACCACTTATATAATGGTACATGGTGATGTTAAACTATACCTAGTTTTAAGTCTAAAATCAATCACACCCTGAAAACTACTTAGATCGACTGCATGTTCTTTTCACTTTTGCAACATCTAGAGTCGAGTTTTCAACACAATTTTTTCATGCCTGATATTCTTATATTCGTCTCTGAGCATTTCACTCTGAAAGTCATGCTACTTAAGAAAGGGATTTATGTAGTCTATTTAACTATTTTTGTCTTGACTTTAGTTTGTGCCATGCCAATATCCAGGTAATGCATATTTTTTCTACATTCAACTTTTATCTTCAAATCATCAATGGTTGAATGAATTAATTTCTTCTCTTTGGTCTGCTTGGTACTAGTTCTTTCATGCTTATACATTCATTCTTCATGTTGACTTCATAGATCATCCTCTTATTTAGTATAGTAAATTTCAACTTAGTCCATAGCATCCTTTGGCCTTTGATTCTCTGTCTTCCAAAAATTATTACCTGCTTCAAAAATTTTGGCTTTGAATTTGAATCCACAACTTCGAGTCCTTTCTCTCAAACTCATTCTTCAAACATTCTTTCTCTTTTGCTAGTGAGGGGGGAGATTTGTTTCTTGGTAAACCGGGGATGTTGTTGTTCCCCCACCAATGTTCAAATCCTACTAGAGACATGCTTGCCCCTTATTGGTTGTCTCACATGTCTTTCTTTATTGCAATAAATTCCCATATTGGATTCTTGCACCTTGAAAACATTCTTGTTCTTTTAATTATTGATCTAGAGTATCTTTCAATGTTGTTCAGCTCCTCGGCTTGAAATGAAATAACAACCAATGACACATATTACTTCTTTTGTCTTCCCTTTCAACATAAGTAACACATATTACTTGGATTCACTGTTCAACATACGTCAACTACCATCTACTGTGACAATTCGAGTATCATTTGTTGGCATGGGTTTGTTCAGACCAGGGTCCTTCTCAAGTTACCAACAAAAGGCACCATGTAGTCTAGAGCGCTGGAATTTTCATCTCCTCTGAAGAGAAGAAGTCTCACCCAAAGCGCCGCTGAGACAAAGAGATAGGGAAGGGTAGGGATAAGACTAGAGAAGATCCATGGAGGGTTTAGAACTTACTTCAGTCCTTATGCAATCAACATTGTCAGATCAGAAACACCTAAATGAAATAACCAAACCTACTGGTATTGCAAGCATCAGTTAACCATAAGAGCAACAATTGTAACTCATAAGATATACATGAAGACTAAAATGCATAAGCAACAACATAAAGACACATCATATTTGAAAATTTAACCCTTCTTTATATCATCATTAGAGATCTTTCTTACATTATAGTCTTATCATTACATGGAAAGTACATTCTAGATTCTTGGCTCCATCTCTCGGCCATAGAGTCCTGATCTCCCAGCTAGCAGGTTGTGTTTATTATAGACTCTACTCTTCTTGATCTACCCCAAAAACCTTGGGCAATTCCCATGGACATAACTCTGATAGACACTGTTCGACCTAAAAATATCAGCTAATTACCAAAATGAATGATCCAACTCATCACTCGACTGAACCGACCAACAAAATCAAATCCATCTACCACAACAACAACATCCCTTTTACAATTATATTTTGTTGTTTGGCTAGTGTTGCGCTGGCTTCTGCAACTTTTTTTTGTTGTTCTTCCTTTCAGCCTCCGATGGAGGTTGCGTAATCAACACTTGCACAATTCGTTTCTCAAAAATGAAGGGCCCAAAAGGCTCCGACCACAACCCTTGACTCGTCCTCGAGTCAAGCACTTGGTTCCTCCACATTTTACAGGAGTAGTTGCTACTTTCCCTTATCTGTATTTTTCTCCTCTTTGAGCTCTTATGTTTGTGTGTTTTCTTCCTTCACTTCATTAAACTAAGGGCCCAATTCTAGAACGAGCTCTAATGCTTTGTGTTTTACTCCATGAAAGCTTTCAACATTATCCTGCCATTTCCGAGTAAGGAGTGATGCTTTGACTAGGAATTGTTGGGTCAACTCTTTGTTGTACTCTTTTGGCCTTGCTACAACCAATGAGTTACATTTGGAGTCAGTTGTTGCGTCAACCTGGTGCATATGCATATAGACGGTTTGAATCACCAGTCAAAACTCATATAGCTCTTTCTTGGCTAAAGACTGTGCGTCGTAGATGGAATTTAGTTCGTTGTTGGTCTGCTGAATTTGGTCAAACTTTTGTTGCTGCTCCATGGGGTCCATTGTGACCGCAACTTCCTCGTTAAGCACCTGGATCTTTGTGCATGCTTCCTCCAAGACTTGATTTCAGTGAGCGATGATACCCATCCAATAATTGACTTCCTTAAATATTCTGGTGTAGTCTGCAGTTTGTTTTTGTAGTGTCGCTCGGGCATTATTACCTTGCAATATTATCCTATGCATTTGTTCATGCAGCTGTTGAGGTTGTTCTTCTACTTCTTGTTGGACTTGTTGTAACTTTTCTTGTATATGCTCTATGCGTGTCACGAACTGTGTCCATGCCATTTGTATCAGTTCAATTTGTTTCTCTGATTCCATTATCTCGTTAGCTTGGTAATTCGGGCACAACCTTCTGGATCTCAGGCTAGTCTTCTGCAATTTTTTCCTGGAAATTTTCCAGTTTGCGTTGGGCTAGGATTCTGTCATGTTTTTCCTCTGTTCTACATGCTTGTTCAACTAACCATTCTTGTTGGGCGAGCTTGGTTGAGCTCGCAGCGTCCTGGAGTCTTTTCTCTAGTTGGTCTATGGAGGCTCTGATTAGCCCAAATAATTGTGATGTTGGCCACTGTACTAGGTTTGTAGTTGGGGGAGCTGCATCAATAGGTGATCTCGTCTATAGGGGAAGTTCATTGGCCATTGAGTGGTCCGAACAGGTTTCTACCTCCTCCTCTGTATGTGGCACTGGTGCAATCCTCAATCTTAGATATTCAGGCAGGAGTGTGAGTACCTCTGCTCTAGTGATGCAGAGATGCATCAATTCTGCACATTGCTGGGGGTTCTGGAGGACTTGCATCATTTGCGTATGTGTGGTTGTCGTATCCTGTGTCGTTGTCGTATCCTGTGTCGTTGTTGAATCTGGTTCTTTGAGCACATCTGGTATTTTCTTGTCCTCTTGTACTTTTGCATCATGCATCATGGTTTCTTGGGCCTCCTCACCCTTAGGTGGTGAGGTGGTTTTCTGGTCACGATAAGGTTTCAACTCTTTTGTGCTTTTGGTGGCTTTGTCCTGTGTTGATGACTCATGTTGTCATTCCTGGGTGCTTGGGTTCGAAACATCTAGTATAGTTCTTTGCTCCGGGGCTTTGGGGTCGGGGTTTGAAGTATCTGAGCTGGGCTTGGCGAATTCATTGGTTGTCTATGGGGTTTGTCACCCCTCTGTCTCTAGGTGGTCAAACTACATCAGCTCTGAAGTTGTGGTCTGATGTGGGGTGGCGGTGAGGAGATTTGGTAGTTGGAGTGGTGGTGGAGGCTGCTCAACAATGGGTGTGGACAAGAATGGTTTAGGCTCTGGGTCATCTTGGATATCAATGATAGGGGTGGCTTTGGTTTTGGCATGGGTGCAAGCAATGGAATATGCAAGGGGTTGTGGGTTTAGGGGTTTGTGTGGCGGGACCCTAGTTCGTTGCTTCTTTTGTAACAATTCGGTCCCAAACACTACGCCCAGGATATGGTTAACCTATTCTCCTGATAGCATGACGTTGCTGGAAACTTACAGAAGGCCACTCTTTCCTTTTGCACCAAGAGTTGTGCTTCCTCCTCCTCCTGGGATTCAGTATGTACCGGCGCATCTAGCTTCTTTTGTTCGATCCCTGAGCTTGGTCCGTCTCCTGCTTCTTTATCTTTCTTCTTGAGAAGCTCGACTCGCAGAATATAATGAATGCATGTTTTTCATGGGCTACATTTAAATCCTGGCCATGACATGAACTCTTTGTCTAAATCTTCTTCATCCAAGTAAAAAGGTAGCATCCATGTGTGAAAACATTCCCGGCTAGCATGCCTCGGCTAGACGAATGTATTATGTCGGTATCTGTCGAATGCAATAGTCCTCATGTTATTATTGAGGATCTGTTGTGGGATACGTGGCCTCTGTGTTGCATCGATCATATAATTATACCATTTGGAAAATGTTGCATTGTTGAGAGCTATGTTTTCTGAGTTTGGTTTGGACTGCCATGGCTCAAACATTTTCGACAGATGCCCTTTGTCTGGTATTGTCGGTTGTCGGCCCACTGGTGACTACCACTTGAGCATTGTGAATTCCATAAGTAGGTATCCATAGTTAAAGGTGCCTCCTTTATCTTTTGCCTCCTCGCAAGCTACGAGTAGTTCCTTCAGCAGGAAACTACACCAGTTGAATACTGCTCCCTGATTGCAAAAGTCGGAAACAGATAGCGCATCTAGGGTGCATTATCCCTTATAGTAGGACCTCATAACTATGTTGTCTATGACGTAGCAACCAATCTGGACTGGTTCGGGTAATATTGGCTCGATGACTACTGTGCGTCCACCCCGCTTGGTGTTAAACTTCTCGTATAGGCTAATTTCACATTTCTTCTTCCCATGCTTACCAAGTCCCTGAAATCCTTTTGACACATCCTCACCTTCGGAGGATAGTCCAGTAAGCTGTTGGATGTCATGTGCATGGATTGTATAACACTTATCCAACCATAGGATTCAGTCGTGCACTCTTCTTATCAAAAATTGTGTGCAACGTGCAATGTCTCTTGTGGTGCCGAAGACTGGTAAGTCTCTGAGGTTCATGATGGTGGAGTTAAACAAATTAATGAACTCCTTTTTCAGTATAAAATGTATATCTCCAGTTCTGTCCAGGGATAGCTCCCAAAAGACATCTGGGTGCATCTGTGGAAACAAAGTTGAATATGTGAGGTCAAGGTTGAGCAGCTTGACGTGCTCTATCTTCCCTTTGAGGTCTCCTATGTTCTAGACCCGAGGATCGCAAATATCATCTGGTACTTCTTCTTTCGACATGGCACTTCGGCTTACTGTAGCTCTTGGAATTATCATGTATAGGCTATGTCTTTGGATTTTTCAAAGGTCTTTACTGGTTCACAACGCTGCATGTGGAAATAACTATTCTCGGTTATAGAACAAATACATTCTCGGCTAAGTTCTGAGAGTCTTTTGTTTGGATTTAACGAGTAAGTTTTAACAATAACTGCTCCTTATAATGATTGGATGGACACGATGGGGTGTGAGTTGTCCGACGGGATGGTTTAATCAAGGGAAATTTGATTGGGTGATCTGAGTATTTAATCGTTTGAGTGGAATAGGGACGTGCCTGAATTGAAACCTTTCTATTTGATGGGTGGGTGTCTCAGTGCAGAGTTCGATGGCATATTGGTATAATGAGGCTTTATGGCTTAACGAGAAATAATCGAGGTGTCAGACTGGTAATAATGGTTGTGACTAGACTGGGTGTGCGTGGCTTTTAACTCTTATTAGATTTGGATTCAGGGCGCCTCCGACCACAAGGGTTGTCCCTATCATCCTTAACGTCGGATATTATTGGATTTTTTTCATGCTTCAGGTTCTATACTGCTGGGTCATTAATTATGTATCAACCAACACTTAAACAAAATAGATAAACTATGTATTGTGGCACAATACTGCATGCATGGATATTATTAACTGAATCTACAAAATTCCAGAAAGAAAACAAAACTCAAATCTAACTATTGTACAAGCTCCATCGGATTGGAGTGACTCCCATTTTTCTCAGTTTCGAGATAGGTAGGGTTTCAGGCAAGCATCGTTCACCCATCCTAGTCGTAGCATACCATATAGTTTCACAAGTCAGACTTCTCCTGATGGTCGGATGTCTACCACTATGAAGGGTCCCAACTAGTGCATGCGCAGCTTGCCAGGGTGCCTCTGGTATCAGCTGTCGTAGAGTAGCACCTTGTCTCCTTGTGCAAATACCATGGTCTTGATGTGTTATTCATGCCAAGATTTGTTCCTTGCCTTTTCAATCAACTGATGGAAATTAGCTAGAAATATTTTTTCATCGAGTTCTTGTAACTCCACAAGTCTCTATGCCACTTATTCTTCATCTGTCATACATGTGGCTTGTGCAATGTACAGACTTGGTGTGATGAACTCTACAGGAACCAATGCCTCTTTTCTGTAAACCAACTGGAACGGTGTATATCTGTTTAGTTTCTTTGTAGTTGTCCTCTATGCCCATAATACCGCTGGAACTCTCTCATCCCAGTCCTCTCGATTTGCGCAATAGACCTTTGTTAGCCCCTTTTTGCTGGATTTTGTTGAAGGCTTCAACTGTTCTATTGGTATGTGGGTGATAAGGACTTTTCTTGTGATGCTAAATAAAAAATTCTGTAGTAAGTGTTGTTATAGTGTTGCTAATGAAGTGAGCTCCCTGATCGTTGGTTAGGCTCCTTGGACATCCGAAGCGGGTAATGATATTCTTGAAAATGAAACTAGCAGCCATATTCGTCAAATAGTCTCGTACCGTTGTTCCTTCGGCCCAACGAGTAAGGTAGTCGGTTACGGTAATGATGTACCTTTCCTTCGAATTTTTGGTTGTGGGGTTGATGGGCCCAATGAAGTCAACTACCCATTTCTCAAATGCTTGTAGATCTCTAATTGGTTGAAGTGGTAATTCATCTCGGCGTGACGGTTTTCCCACCCATTGACAAACGTCGCATGATCTAGCATATGATTTTGTATCTTTGAAAAGTGTTGCCCACCAACGTCCTGCCTGTAGATATTTTCGTGCCATTGTCTTTCCTCTTACATGTCCTCTTGTAATTTCGTTATGGCATTCCCAGAGTATATCCTACCTTTCATGATCTAGGACACAGCGCCTAAGGACCATATGGAATTTCTGAGTTGCGGAATATGTTTTAGGGCAGGCCCCTATGTTGAGAAAGGTTTCTATGTCCTCCAGGTATTATGGAATTGCCTCGATCCTAAACAAATGTGCATCTAGGAGCTGATCATCGACTACTCTACCACTTTATCCTGACTCTAGTCTGGATAGATGGTCGGGTCCGATGTTTCATCGTCCTAGCTTGAAGATGACTTCAAAAGAAAATTCCTGAAATAACAACAGCCATCTGTAAATTCTTCCTTCCAACACAGGTTTGTTAACTAGGTATTTTAGTGCTGAATGATTAGTAAAGAATTTGAAATGAGATCCTAATAGATAATGTCTAAATTTCTATAAATCATATATCATTGCTAAGCCTTCCCATTCAGTCATTGTATAGTTGTGCTCTTCTTGTGACAGCTTCCGACTTGCAAAATATATGGGGTGATCCATAGCTCCATCTCTTGGTTGCGTTAAAATAGATCCTAAGGCAATCCCTAAAGAATACACATCGACGTGAAATTCTTTCTCCCAATTTGGAAATATCAGAATCGACGTTGTGATGAGTTTTTCCTTAAGTATTTTGAATTATTTGTCACACTCGGGATTCCATCAGAACGTTTCATCCTTTTTCAGGATGTTTTCCAAAGGTGCAGTAATGTTGGCATATCTTCGGATGAACCGATGATAGTACCCTGTGTGTCCAAGTGTGGAGCGTAGTTGTTTAGTGCTCGTGGATGGTGGCATATTCACAGTCATTGCTACTTTAATTGGGTCTACTAATACTCTTTCTTGACACACTATGTGGCCCAAAAAAATTTCATGTGGCACACAGAAAATACACTTCCTGAGGTTTAGTGAGATTTGTAATTCTTTGCATCTATCGAACATTAGCCTCAGTAGTGCTACATGTTCCTTGAGAAGGCTATATATTGTCCAATAATCCATATAGACTTCTATGAACATGTGAATGAACTCTCTAAATTCTTCTATCACGATCCTAGAGAAAACTTCAGGGACGTTCTTTAGACCAAATGGCATGACATTGTATGGAAACGATCCCCATTCAGTGATGAAGGTGGTTTTGCTCTTTCCTCTTCAACAATGCTAACTTGATGGTATCCTAAGAATCCATCTGTAAATGAATATGATTCCTTCCCCGCAACCTGTTCTAGGACCTCATCGGTAAAGGGCATTGGGAAAGGGTCGTGCACACAGGTAGAGTTGAGGCTCTTGTAGTCTACACATACTCTAATGTCTTCAGTGTCTTTCTTGTTTTGAATGACTATCGGGCTGACCCATTCTACTTCTACTGGAAAAATAAGACCGGCTTCTAAAATCTTATCAATCTCCTTTTCAAAATTTTCTTTTACTCTCAGGTTAAGACGGTATGGCCTATGTCTGACAGGCTTGGATCATGGTTTTAGCTCAATCTTCATTTCACCCAAAACTCCTTTGATTCCCTTTAATTCAGAGAAAGTCTTCGGGAACAAGTCTTTGTATTCTCGCAGTAAGGCCTGTATTTCTTGATTGTTTTTCTCATCCCAGTAATTGCCTACCAGGGATATCTTGAGTTTCTCTTCAGTCCCTATGTTAAGTCTCTAGAGTTTTAACTGGTTATTGTAGGAACTATCGGTCTTTCTAGGTATGGTGTTTTGGATTTCCCTGTTTCCCTCAGTCTCTTTGATGGTTAGGTTTCTCAGTTCTTCTAATTCATCTAGTCTTTCTGAGGCTTTGCTAATATGATAACATTCTATAGGATTTCTAGTCACAGGTAAGTGGAGTTTGGTCTGAAATTCTTGGGTATGCCTTGAACATACTACAGATTCTGATCTCTTATCATTATTGGTTGTGAAAAGAAGTTCTTTAATCTTTTGCAGGATTGGTTCAAGCTTAGGGTACTTACTTGTAAAAGAGAAGTCTTTGCAAAATTGAGCTGCTAGTGTTTGTCAATCACTGGTCTGTCTTCTGGTTTCCTCATGTATAAACCAAGTTTTCGGAAGTGGGCCTAGGGAGTGGGGAAATACTTGAACCTAGAAAAGAGAGGGTATCTCTGCAACCTGCCATCGTGTTACACATTGTTCAATGTGTATTCTTGGGTTCAATTCTCTAATGAACAGTTGCACGTCATGGGGTCCTATCTGTATCTCTATTTCTATTTGTTCCTTATTCCAGAACCTGTATTTTAGAGCTTGATCCACGTCATCCCAAGTTATAAGTGTATTTTTGTGCATATCCCACCATCTGGTGGGGTTGTTCTGGAAAGATATATATAGTACCAAGATTCGTTGATCTTCTCTCACATTCTCTTCCATGCTCTTCAGGAATTTGCCTAGGTCTGAGGTGTCATCATATACTGGGTGTTCTCTTATTTTAGTCCCAACCCATCTGGTCATTCTGACAGTTGTGAATCTTCTTGAGAATCGTTCATGTGAACTTTGTTGCCAACTATCAAAAGCCAGTTCTGAGTCCTCGTCTCTTGATTGTATGCTTCTCTAACTTACTAATCCATCCATAGTAGGGTTTATGTAATCGTTTCTTGTATCGGTTGTTATGGTATACAACTGGTCTAGGTCTTCTCCTTCCATATTATTTTCTGTTGGTTCTATGTACCCGGGTCCTACATATGGGTCCAAAGGTTGAACTACCTTGATTCCTACAGCCTCAAAAGTCATGGTGTCTTTATTTAAGTCAATTACTGCATAGTTGTCGTAGGCCATGGTCGCCTTGGGTGAGGATAGTCTCTAGCCAAGTGACCCTATTCATCATAGTTATAACATTTTCTCGATCCTATTCCACCAGTTCTTCCTCCTCTGAAATCTCCGCCAGCTCCACCTCCTCGACCTCGTCCTGGTCCTTGAGGGTTTTCTCTTACTCTGAACGATATTTGGTATAGCTTGTTTTCCAGTGCATCCAATGCCCTACATTGGTTGGTAGTATGCGTGGTAGATGTGCAGAACTCACAATGGATTGTATTTGGTACCATCAAATATTTCTACATGATGGGGCACTATCATGGTCCATGCTCGTGGTTTCGACAAATCTCACAATACTCTGTCATCGATGTTGCTTGGCCTCTTGGGAACGCGTGATATGGGGCAGGCTGGTGAAATGGTGGGTTCGTCAATAATTGCACAACTCCTCCTGTGGGTCCTGGTGGGGTTTCCATCAGATTTTGTGGATGTCCCAACCCTCTCCCTTGTGGGAATTTGTTCACCAAATGACCTTCCGTATAGCATCCAGTGCACCAAATCTGTGGTCGTCCTAGTCTGGGTATTGCTAGTTCTTGAATATTTTCTGTAAGGGATGATATATGACCTTGTAGTTGTGCTAGATTCGTATCTACTAGGGGTCAGGTTACTCTCAAGATTCCAGGGTATCCCGCCATGTCTTTAATCTTCATCGATTGTTCCAAGGTGTTTGTCAATGTGGTTATCCGTTGTTGTGTTAGCAGAATCTGATTCATAGGTAGTAGCCCCTGAATGTACCATTCCCTTTGATGTTCTTCATGGATTGGGTGTGCGAACCTCCCTATGGCATCTTTGAACTTCTATCTCTATTCCCAGGATGATTCACCTTCTCTCTGTTGGATTTCACGGAACTCAGACAAAGCCTGTTGTTCTGACTGGGGCATTTTGAACTCTGCTATGAACCTCGTCCGTACCTGGACAAGGGTGAATGCTTGACCTTGCATCCCTGACACTCCTAGTTCAATGGTTTTCATGTACCATTTGAGAGTTCATCCTCTCAAGGTAGTCTGGAATTCGACCAACTTGTTCACATCTAGTGTTCCTATGGATCTCCAGATGGCTTCGCACAAGAACCAGTGTTGTTCAACGTCTTCATCTCCCTTACCCCAAAATTATGGGTATTGGGAAATCAATCCTCCTGCATGGTTGTCCATTGTTGATCCTGTTGTTCATATCAATGTGAACCCTAATGGTCCTGCTTGTGATCTACCAGGGGATCCCAATATCCTCCCTGTACTCGCACTTCCTGGTTGTGACTGGTTAACTAATTGTACTGGAACAGAACTTGTATGAGAAGGTAATATAGAACTTACTTCTTGTATTGAGGGCAGTTGGGATACGGGTGATTCGAGGCTAGAGCCACTGGCTTCGAGGTGGATTTATTTGATCTAGGGGGTCTCGTTAGCTTCCACTGGGATGATCTCTTCGGCCAGATTCCCGATCTCTCTTGTTATCGGGGTTGAATCTTCTCTTTCTCCTTCAAGATTCATGTCGGTTTCCTCTTCTCTTATATCCGCACTTCCTCCTTCTCGTCCCACCTCCTGGGGACTTCTCACTCTCCTTCTTCTCTCTCATTTAACCTTTGACTGGCCAGTCATTCCTATATTCTCATCCTATGTAGTTATTCCGTCTATCTTCCTTCTATCTCTCCCGATATTCCTTCTTTCCTCAAATTTTCAGACTATCTTGCAACTTTCTTGATTTTTTCGTGCCACCACTTCTCAACCATGGCAGCTCTCTTCAAGGATCGCTCATCTCTTGAATCCATTTCTTGTTGTTTCCCCCCCATTTGTCAAAGAATCCTTCCCCTCTCTTTATGCCATGATTCTCACCCCGTCTCACCCTTCCCCAAGCGAGGGTGTTTACGCTTCCATTTCGGTCGGGGACAAAATCAACATCCCTTCCTCCACGAAGAAAGATTTAACCCATAGGGGGATCTCTCTTACAAGTCTTCCCCTTGTTCCTTTCTTGAAAATTTCCTCTACTCGCGAGAAAGACTAGTGGTTCTCAGTTGCAAATTCGATTATGTATCCTTCTATCGTGGTGGTAACCAAGAAATATATGACCCTTGTGACTAGACAGTCCAGCCTCTTGAGTGCTTCTAACTTGTCAGTATCCTAGGCGCAGATCTTCTTGATTCATCCGTGGAACTCTAGAGCTTCTTGGAGTCTCTTGATGCAGTGAAAAAATTCTTCTGGGAATTTAACTCAGAAAATTTTGTACTGATCGCTTGATATTTTTGAGTAAAAGATCGCTTCCCGAGCAACTCCCACCGATTTTCTTCTTAGTTCCTCTTCTTTCCATATGAAGGCATTATAGTTTCTTTCCCACCATTGATCAATGCCAGATATATGAATAGGCAACATCATTCTTCCTACAAGTTCCCTTTTAATATGGGTCCCGACAATGGAGCCATTTTGTTTGTGCGGGTTTGTTCAGACTAGGGTCCTTCTCAAGTTACCAACAAAAGGCACCGTGTAGTCTAGAGCACTGGCATTTTCATCTCCTCTAAAGAGAAGAAGTCTCACCCGAAGTGCTTCTGATACAGAGAGATAGGGAAGGGTAGGGAGAAGACTACAGAAGATCCATGGAGGGTTTGGAACTTACTTCAGTCCTTACGCAATCAACATTATCAAATCAGAAACACCTAAATGCAAGAACCAAACCTACTGGTATTGTGAGCATAAATTAACCATAAGAGCAACAATTGTAACTCATAAGCTATACATAAATACTAAAATGCATAAGCAACAACGTAAATACACATCAGATTTGAAAATTTAACCCTTCTTTATATCATCATTAGAGATCTTTCTTACATTACAGTCTCATCATTACATGGAAAGTACAGTCTATATTCTTGGCTCCAGCTCTCGGCCACAGAGTCCTGATCTCCCATCCAACAGGCTGTGTTCATTACAGACTCTACTCTTCTTGATCTACCCCAAAAACCTTGGGCAATGCCCACAGACATAACTCTGATAGATGCTATTCAACCTAACAATATAAGATAATGACCAAAATGAATGATTGAACTCATCACTCGATTGAACCGACCAACAAAATCAAATCCATCTACCACAACAACAACATCCCTTTTACAATTATATTTTGTCCTATATTTTGTTGTTTGGATGGTGTTGCGTTGGCTTCCGTAATTGTTTTTTGTTGTTCTTCCTTCTGGCCTCCGATGGAGGTTGTGCAATCAACACTTGCACAATTCTTTTCTAAAAAACGAAGGGCCCAACATCATTCAAGTTGCTGACAACCTTGTTCCCCACAGTAAAATGAAGCATGTTGAGCTCCATGCTCACTATTTGAGACAATTGGTTCATCAGAACATTGTCTCTCTTGTCTATTTCATAATATATGATTAGGTAGCTTATATTTTCAATAAGACATTATCTGAATCTAGGTTTATCAGGCTCCATACAATGCTTAGGCTTCAAGAAGTTGCAATTATAAGGGGTTTCCTACTGACTTAATTTCACCTCTTGATTCTCCAGAGTTGTGTGATGATGGGGGGGTGTGTTGGAACATCAAGTTATGATGGTTCATCACACTTCTCATGGCATCAGTCAGTTGGGTGATCAACCTAGATATGGAATCAATCAGTGGGAGATCGACTAGATATCTACATCAGCCAGTCGATTAGTCGATAAGCTTGTCGGTTAGATAATCAGCCAAAAGTCGAAGATAGTCAGTCGATGGATTGAACAACTGAGGAATTGACTACAAGTTGGATGCATGGATGGTTGGGTCGAGCATCCTTGTCGATCTAATTATACATCGTGGATTTGACGATGTCAACTCTAACCACTAAAAGTTATATGTGGACAAGATCTGCCTGATTCCAACTATAAATAATAGACCCGATGGGTCATTATCAGCAATGCATGTACAAGAGTTGTATGTTGACGTTGAACATGGTTCTCATGTTCAATATGAATTGTGATGCTATGATCACAATGTGTTGTGCTTAAGTGTTGTAATGTTTTATTTGGAAAACACCTTTTGTCTTTGAAACTTATCCTCTTTGGTTATCTACAATTCTGTTTATTTTGTTTTGTATTAGGGGTTAGTACTGGTTTTGTTCAAGTTGTTAGCATGCACCACTATCGATATTAAGAGGTTAAAATTCAAAAGAAAGAGGTCAAGAGAGTGAGATGATAGATCTTGCACACCAATGAAGCAGAGCATATGGTCGCACACTTATGGGTGTTCTATATGCACTAAATCCCTCAATTAAACTGTCAACCCAAGGTAAGTAAACTTAGATTTGTAGCAGTGTATGTGCCAAGGAAGAAAATCTAGAGGAAGTATTGTCTAAATAAGGATATGGTCTATCTAAGGGTTATTCTACTCAAGCAAAGACTATTAATTAGCAAACACTATGAAAGAACTTTGAACTATTTACCCTAAAAAACTTTAAACAATGGATCGATGGACTATTCTTAAAGAAGCATATCAAAACCCTACTTTGAACAAGTTAACCTATTTAATCTAATGAGAAACAACAAATAATCTATTCAATATATTCAATTTAATGAGCAACAACAACAAGAAGTTAATCTATTCAATCTCTTTAATCTAATGAGCATCAACAAGTAAGCAAGTAAGCAATCAAACAACTAACCTATTAAAACTTATTCAACAAGTAAGCCTATCAAAACTATTCAACAAGTAAACTCTATTGTTAAGATAAAACTAATAATCATATCTAATATATAAAGGGAAATATTAACCTACTTAATCAAAAGCATCATGACAATATTCAGAAATTAATCAAAAACTATTCTTAATCTGCAATAACAGGAAACTCAAAGATGATGATTATGTATTCGGTGCCTAATAACATCACGATGGAATCTAACGATTAGTGATAGCTCAAGAGGAATGAATTCAATATTAACTTCTATGGCGAAATGAAAAGTATGAATCAAACAATCTAACGAAATCTTAGCCATCATCGAAAAAATATTAACTATCCTGAAAATCCATGTGATCTCTCAATTTCATATATCAATCATCAATGATAAGAAAACACTATTATACTTAATTCAAATGCACTTTTATGCTAACTCAAGTAAATTCACAAGGCTATAAACTTATGATTAAAAACTTAATTCAAATTCAAACTTCTAATTAAAATTACAATTCAAATCTAGAACTGGAACTTCATAAATTAAACTAAGCTAATCCTATTATTAAAAACTCAGATTTCAAACCAAAATGCTTATAAAAACATAATCCAAATTCTACTTCTACCCTAGCACACTAAAACAAGATTTATAAACAAAATGGATTCATGAAAGAATAACTAAAATTGAGAATTAAATCAATTAATAACACTTGCAATTATTGATCCATCGAAACTTGTAAAAGAAGTTATGTCTTAAAATAATACTATGTTCTAAATACTACTATGTTTCAACCTGCATAAATCAATTTAACTTTTAAAATGCCAACTAAGTTAGTAGCTTGCAAGCCATTCACTAAGAAATAAAAGACACGGCATAATAAACAACTATCTCCTACAAGCAACCTACAAAAAGGAAATTAAACAATTAACTGTTGAACAACAAACACAACATTTAAAATGACAAAACACATACAACAGGGAAATGAAGTAAATTATATCTACACAATTGAAATACACAATCTATCTATATAAGTATTCACCCATACCACTGGTGCCCCCCCCAGCAGGTCGTGGCTACTCCCCAACAACAAATCACAATATCAATTAACACGGTTCTGTCATTAAATTAAAAAACACAGTCTTAACACAAGTTTCCAGAGATGTCTCAATTACACGGCGAAATGTGTTCTAACAATTATTTTTTCATCTGGCCACTACTGGTGGTATTTATAATGATTAAACTATGAGAGTTCAACCACTGGAAGGGTCAACCTCCTCTAAAAATGGTAAATCCCATTAAATGCTCTCTAACATATTTTATCTTCTAGAAACTGAATGAGCCACTCAACGATTAGCATAACTGCTTAATCCAAGATGTCAAGATCTTAGAAGTTGGAGGCCATGAGGGGGAACAAAACCCAGGTCGTCGATTCACCCAGCACAGGTTTCCAATGCAACAACCATCAACTTGCCTACGCTCCAAGTGATGGATGCAATGTTGGATGCAGTGTCGGATGAAGTACCGAATCAGGTGCTGGATGAAGTGTCGAATGGGCTATCGAATGAAAAATTACATTGCGAATTTGCCCTGTGACACACAGATTTCACATTAGATCATTATAAACATTAAATCAAACTGAATCTAACTCAAAACCATTGCAAAACATCAATTACACATACCTGTTATAAGGCCATGATGAATTGATACAAAATCCTTCAAAAACTTCTTCAAAATGGTTAATAAAATATATAATACCGGTACAAAAAGGATTCAATCATCATCAAAAAACAACCAAATCACGATCCCAACATTACCCCCATGCCTAAGGATTTTCAAGTCCCACTGCAAACAAAAATGAATTACCCAATACGACTAGACTTGCTGAGAAGGGGAAGGATTAGCTTTAGATGCTTCTTTCCCCCAAGAGTTTGTCTTGGCCCTCTTGTGGTGTTTCAATTGTGCACGAAGGCTACGATTGTCATTGGTCATTTGATCAACCAATTGTTGGAGGGGATTCACCTTTTCTTGTAAACTGCATTGTCATGGTGGAGATGCCTATCCATGGTCTTCCTCTCTACCAATTGTTGCAGCAACTAAACATTTTCCTGTTGTAATTTTTCAATGGTTGGAGTATGATCAAATATCTTAAAAGAGGGCTTGGATCCCTTGAATGGTGTAGATATTCTATCAGTTTTGGGATCTAGTGTATGTATCTCTGAGGTAGGAGTAACAGGGGGTTTATGAGGGGGAATGGGTTCCGATTTTTCTTCTCTATCAGGCTCCAACTCTTCTGCAAAAACTTCCCTAAGTATTTTATGGGGGATTTCAAGATCGAAAGATACTTGGATAGGGTATGAAGTGATTGGGGGTTTTTCATAAGACTTTCCTCTTGCATTTGAGGCACTTTTTCAAAAAGATCCTCCTTTGAATCGATTGGATCCTCTTCTATTTGTAGGGACTACAGGTAAATCTTGTTGAATTGCCTCTTGCAACTTATTGGATTGAGGATCAATAGATGTTGAGGGCATTGGAGAGTTATCAATAGGATTTTTGGTTTTCTTGCCCGATGAGGCTGCAGGGGTATCAACAAGTTTCTTGGTCTTTTGTTCAGGAAGAGAGATAACTTGAGTAGGAGGGTTTGGATTCTTTGGAGAATGGGGTTTATATGGGGTAACAATCCCTAACCCAAGTGATTTCTTGCTAGTCTTGATTGTGATATGGGGGTTTGAAAATTGATAGATGAATTCATCCCATGTCTTCCCCTGTTTTTCCAACTCATATATGACAAGAAATTTGATGAGGATGTGGTGGAATAGGCTGTAATGAGGATTGGCCACATTCTTTCATACTTGGGAATACATCTTATCAATACTTTGCAAGAAGTAAAAAGGAAAATTCAATGGCTTGTTAAATTGGAAATGAGCTAACAGACAAAAATGGCAAGCTTTAAAAACAAAGTATCTACCTTCACAAGTGATAATTATGGTTATGAAAATCAAGGGGTTAATTAGCTCATCTTTAATCCACTCTTTGGGGTATCCCTTAGCTCTAGAAACATTCTGAAACTCAATCTTGAAGACTCTATTGTATCTTGGCCATGGAAACTAGTGGTGTTTGAACCATTGATCTCCAACCCTTGGAAGCTTCGTGGCTGAGGAAATTGACTCCTCAGAGAACAAGAAGGCCAGATAACCCACACATGCCATCCTCCAATAGAATCTGAGGGCGAATTGCAAAGAAACGCCATCATTTTGTCCCTACAGACAAGCCAAGAAAGGTCCCCACCTTGCGCAAAGTAAGATCTACCTACACTGCGCAAATTCAGGGATAGAAAAAAGGTCGGCATAGGAATAAGGCTCATATCGTTTGGGCATGGTTATAGTGCAGAGGATGAACAAAGGAGAAGAATTGGACAAAGGAGCAAATTTGGGCAGGGGGCGAGCACAATTGGGAAGATCATGAGCACAATAAAATGATCATACATTAATGAAATAACAATTTGGATATAATAGTTTAGCATGAATGAATGAGTTTAGCATTTCAATAAAAAATAATTGTTGATATAATAGCCCATATCATAAAAACAATATACATATTTTTTTACAAAGATTCTACTTCTTCTTCCCATGGATTATAGATAGGCAGTATTTTCATTTGTCAGCTCATGAAACCCCTCCCACACTCCTAAGTATTGTGACACTTGACAATCAAAAATATAGGAAACCAGTCAATTCTCCAAATAGTCGAAGATTTACATCTTGTTAAGCGTAGAGATAAATTTCACATATCGGTTTGACGAGATGGTTATAATATGGCCCCACCTATAGGATAGAACATCCTACATATAGTTAAGAAGAGGTAGGAGAGAGAGTTCTAAGATAGTCTCAAAGTTAGTTCCCAATGGTAGATTTATGGAGTTCATTAACCTTAGCTTAACCATACATACTTCTTGTAAGCTTTGTCTACAAGTAATGCCATACATCACGACAAGTTTTAAGATTTAGGAATTTCTTATTATTTGTTTTTGTCAGATTATCATCCTCGCTAAGTAGAATGACTTGTTGTCAACAAGCCTGTTCAGTACTCCAACAGGTTTACCTAGTCATTCCACAGGCTGGTACCCACTTACAACAAACATGTTTAGTGTCCTAGAGGGTTAGCCTCTTACACCCTCAAATATTTTCCCTCCATATTTTAATATTTTAATATAATATTTATTTGTGCATGAAGATGAGGGGACAACTTTGAAAAAAAAAAATTCTTTTTTTCTTTTCTTTTTTAGATTGGGATGGTATTTATGTTAGAGGATGACTTTACTTTGTGTATTCCTTATAGATTGTCCTGATGTAAGGGGTAATTAAGCAGACGTATCCTATCTAAATATATGATATAATCAAGAATTTTTAGTGTGTAGTGGATGGTACCATTGGGAAAGAACATAAAGGTATCTTTAGGCTCAACTCACTGCTTTTTTTTAAATTTATTGTGATGTTTCTATGGCTAACCGCTAATCAGACCTCCTTGTTACTCTTTAATAAAGATACTTTACTCACGTACTCAATCTTCTTGGGGAAACTGTAGGGCTAACCTCTAAGTTTGATGGTTAAGGTATCACTTACTTTTATCCTGATCTAGTTGTTGTGAGGGAAATCTCCCTACTGGATAGAAAATAGGGTTTAGGCTTTGCATGCAGATATGACCGAAGAAAAACTACTTTCTACCTTCATCCCTAGATTTAAATCCCCTTTTCTTAGTAAATGCATGGCAAGATCAACCTACCTCGTTCCCAACGTTTGATGTCGATCCTCCGTTGTACTTGATTACTTGTTCGCAATACTCCTTCCAAAGTTGACCTGCATACAAGACAAGAAACAACTACACATGCATCCTACTTATATACTAATGGGTTAGAAATCCAAACATATACTAATCAAACTATGAAAAGTTCATAAATTGGGAAGGAAAAAACATTTTCTTTATTTCTTTAAATGAATAAACTTACAAAAAATTGAGACCGACCACCGCTCCACGAACCTGGTCCTGGGATCCTCTTCGACTGTCCTCCAACTGGTTTGCTTTGTATCTCTTCTGGCATAAGGAAAGATAAAGGGTTGGGACAATGGGAATAATCAAATGGACAGAGTTTCTTTGCTATATTTTCCTCCTTCAAATGGGACCCCTACCCCTTCTTTTATAGGCTAGAAGGAGCTAGGTATTTGGACGAACGCTCGGCCATGCATGGCCAAGAGTTTCAGTTAACTCACCCATAGATTTTGTGTTCCATCGACAACTTTCCTTTTTTGTGTGTTTTTCTCGGTCCACGCGGGATGTTTTAGGTCATCCAACGTGTACACGCATGCAACAATTAAGTAGGGCGTGTGGGCCCTTATAAAAGAGGTTTTTTAAAGAGTTTGTTCAACAATTGCTTGGGAAAGAAGAGATATGATATGGCCAGATGCCAGGTAATCATGTATGGTGCAATTTAGGGTTATAACAGATGCCCCCTAATGTATGAGGTCAGAAGAGCATGTGATGGCCCAAATACATTACCAATCTTTTACTGATGTGTTGAAGAAGTGAGCCCAGGAACCAGGAATTGGGAGGCGAAATCTGCAAAATAACAAATGTCTCATCGCGGTGGGCATACCCATGCTCATGATAAAATAAACGCATGGCTACCAATCAAATACACTGTAGATCCATTTCATATAACTATATAAAGTGTAGCCGTGAACAGTACACAACGGAGCTACATCTCGAAATCAAAAAGATATACATGCAAAGTATCCATCTTCATAGAAGCTGATAAAGTCTGATGGCTGGAGATGAGGGCTTCAGAGCTCGAGCAACAACTTCAAAATCTTCAAAAACTTAGGTAAGAGTGTAATATGAGTGTACAACTTCACTACCCAGAGGTCTTCGATGGCTCATCGGTCATGGACTAGAGAACCTTGATGATCGAATTGAAAGCTTCATTGATTTTGAACAAGGACTTGATTGGATGTTTAGGATGGTCAAGTTTGAGGACAAGAGACAAAATGCAGAGAGGTCGACTTAGGCTTGGTGAAAAAACCTCCCTTGGACAACAACACGACAGATGATGAGACTCAGGCAACATGGCATTAACATAAGTCTACGAGGCAGGATGCAACGCAAACTATCCATATGTTTGGAAGAATAACCAAACGGAGGAGGACACAGCTCTATGTGGAGAGAACAACTTCCTAAGGTCATATTAAATCCCAGGGTTTGATGAACAAATGAACAGATGTTCTTTATCCAAGGGCGACACATTATGCCAATAAAGAAAATACTTTTCCCTTCCTCTTTTTGGGGTATATTTGATTTGTTTGTCTTTTTCATTATTTTGGATGAAAGAATAAAGGAATGATGTGTTACAATGGAGGAACGAGTGTTACAACATACAAGTTCAAGGTGCAAGAGAAAGATTGATGTTCAGAATAATGATACTCGGGAAAAATCCTCTAGTGGCCAAAGGTGTCAAGACACAGAGGCAAAGTGCTACAGGGATTTCATATAAGGCATGCTTCAGATGGTTCAATTGAGAGCAACATGGAGCCGACATTAGGCCAAAGATGCAGGTATGAAAATGCAATTTAATAAAACACACAATGGTAACATCCTTCAATGTAAGTTTAACGAGTCCAGAGAAGGTAAACTCGACGGTTTTTCATATTTAGAGAGTCTAAAAAAACATAAAAGGAGACTCCATTGGGGTGCCTTTTTCAAAGATAGTCTAGCTGGTTCGAAAAAGGGGTAAAATAGCACCGACAAGACGTCTATTCAAAACCATTTTAACGAGTGTGATAAAGACAAGATCACTCGGCATTTTTTTTCACTTTTAAGGAGTCTGAAAAAAGATTAACTATGGACTCCGTCAGGAATGTTGTTCTGGACCATTTTAATGAGTGTGAAAGAATAAGGTCACTCAACGATCTTTTCAATTTTAGGGAGTCTGAAAAGAGATTAACTATGGACTTCGTGGAGGTTCCTTTTTCGAAAGTTTAGTTCCTCAGGCCCAAAAAAAGGGGTAAAATCATACCTGAGGGTACTCTTCTAAAGAAAAAAAGTTCTATAGAGTATACCTTTGTTCGTACAGTTGACCGTCCAGACTGAAAAAGGGGTAAACTACTACCGGACAGACATGACTTCAAATTTCAGTTTAACGAGCATGAAATGCCACAAGATCGCTCAAAAATATTTTCACGTTTAGAGGGTCTGAAAAGGGTTTATAAGAAGACCCATTGTGTTTTTTGGGAGTCCCTAGGGTGAGGTTAAAAGTGAATAAGAATCATGAAAATGAGGCTGAAACTCGTTAATCAGGGAAAATACAAAGGACTCCCTAGTCGACAGTGATGAGATATGGCATGGACACCTTAATGCAACCAAGATCTACCTAGGGCATCCATGTTTAGGTAAGTTCTACCACCAACTCGTGACACTTCTAAAGCAGTAATGATGGTTTCATATCACAACTTGATGGGATTGATCCTATGGCAGATGGATAAAGACAACTAGATACAAAAGTCGTAGTGGAAACCTAACCTATGTGCTCAAGTTGGTCATCTGAGATTTTTTCCATGAATCATAAAAACTGTCCCAAAACTCCTAAAAAGGTTCTGATACCTTATCATAACTCTCCCCTGCAACTCCTGAATCACTCTAAATGGTTTTTGGTTTAAAGAAACTGATAAGGGAGGCCAAAAAAGTGACAAAAAGAGGCCAAAAAGAGGCCAAAAAGTCTATAAATAGAAGCTGGAAACTCATTATCACCATTGCTGATTTGGAAATTGACTCTGGAGCCAAAAAACCCCCTTTGATAAAAGTAGTTATTCTGGGAGCTACAGTGAACGAAACGAACTTCCATCTGGACCAAGTAAGTACATACTCCCTTGTCTATTCATTCAATGCTTTCCTCTTTTTTTGCATTTCATTTTTTGGGTGGGCGTCGACCTTTAAAAGGTAGGTCCTAGGTCCACGTGGGCTGTCTCTGGACAGGCCACATGTACACTCGGGTAGGGTAAAACCTACCCACATGTACACACGATTGTCACCTAGACAACATGCATGGACAATCCCTTTATAGATAAAAAATCAAACAATCCTTACTCACCCTTCTGAACCTTGTTGTTTTGGCAGGATGTATGTCCACTAGAGGGAGAGGGAGCATGAAGAAGTTGGTGAGTTGGTCGCAGGAGAACCGAATGTTGTGGCCATGTTAATGCAATGCAGTTTATTCAAGTTTTTCCTATGTCCTTTTATGTGGGCGCAACCTGGCTACTGAATGCCTTGGTTGACTATTGGCATCCTGATGCAGAGGCATTCATGCTAGAGGGGAAATCGCTAGTGCCCACCACCGAGGATATTTATTTTTTGACTGGCCTCTCAAGGAGAGGGGAACCAATCAACTTTAGGACATTTCCATCGGGGCCGCATAACATAGAGAAACTGATAGCCTTGTACTATGAGGTTGGGACAGACCGTTCGAGCTCCCAGGTGCCTATAAGCAAGATCACTGACCTATCGGTGCAAGCGATAGTATTTCTTATTGGGTGGATTACCAGTTCAACGACCTTGCATTAGGCATCCCATGCACAGATGAAATGTGCTATCCAGTGCTTGAATGCACAAATTTTTGATAGGAGTACTACACTGCTGGAGTGCATGAAGAGGAAATTGACAGATTCTTGTTAGCGAACACAGAGGAACTTCGGGTTTGGGACTATCTTGTGTTCGTTATTTTTTTAGAGAGTTCCAAGTTTTAGTCCTCGGGTAGTAGTGCGAGGACATCAGGCCTCATTTTGTGCATTGTGTAGATGGGTCATACTGATGTCGCGACAGGGTGGTCAAAGGACAAATGAGTCCTTCAACGATGACTTTTTTGTCTGGCTGTCGCGAAAGATCCCTGTGATCGAGGATTACCCATATGCAGGGATAGACTTTTCAAGGGATCCTGAGATACCCGTGCCTCCTGGTGAGGAGTGAGGAGAAATGGGTAAGTCTTCATCTTTGTAATTGTCTTTATTTTTTATGGGTTATATGTAATTTTTATGTCGTTTTGTTTATATATCATTTTTATTGTATGCCAGAGTATTTGACGGATATACATTTTTTGCATGCAGATGTGGGACCAGTACAACCTGTCGATTATGCCAGGAACATGCGTCATCCTCGGCCCGGGGCCGCAGCTTCCACTGTCGGGGGGCCAGTAGTAGCGGGAGACCTCCCAGTCGAGGAGGCTGAGAGGGTACTTAGATGAGTTGAGTGGAACTTTACTGCACTCACTTGCACAGTCTCGATGGTAGAGATTGAGGACCTATCGCCATCCATGCAGCCTTATGTAGTGGGGGAACCTCAGACATGGGTCCGATTGTTTATGTGTTTAGCCCATGCTATGGATCAGTATAGAAGGGCCCATAGACCCTGACTTCTCTTTAGACACATTACGTGCTATGAGCACTACTTTTACATATTTTTTGAGGACATAAGCCCCGTGACTTGTATATTTTTGAGGCGCTTGCATCCATCTGTATACTCTGGTTACTTTTATGATTATATATGGATTTTTATTTATTTTTGTGTATTATGGATCATGTGTGTAAAAATGTATTTACATGTTTATGTGAATTTCATTTTATGTGTGTGCAAGATGCCAATCTAAAATGTGATTAGCTAGAGTATCTGTAACTTGGTTTAATCTCCTAGGAACATGAAAATATGTAATATAATCAAAGTTTCATTCTAAGAGATGTACCCTAAGGAATCGTCAGTGTAAGGTAGGGTCATGTACTCGGTAGACTCTATTTAACTGAGACACAACCAGTTGAGTGTTGAGATAGACCCAGAGATGAGAGATACCAAATGACAAAGTGTCACATAGTAGCTCAATAACTACATTATACTCGACGACATTATTTGTGGTGTCACCTAAGCATACCCCTCCGGAATATAACAACTAGCCTTGAGGTGTAAATATTACCCAAGCTGCGGAGGCAAGCCTCCATGTGTGCCGAATAACACTGTTTGTGTACCCAATGAACACCTCAGATTCACTTGACATCTACCATAGTGACAAAAGAAAGTATCAACGACATGTCCATAACACTAAAAGAAACTAGAAAGTAATAGTACAAAAGACTATACATATGTTACAAAAGGTTACCCATAGTGACCTGCTTAAGAGTGATACTTCTTGAGGCAGAGCCCATTTCTAGGCTCCGTCAAAGTAATCCCTTCAAATTCAACTAGACGATAAGTGCCCTTTTTTAACACCTGTTTTATAACGAAAGGTCTGAAGCACATGGGTTTGAATTTTCCTGCCCCCAGGGGGTCCTTATCTTGGTCATAGACCAGGACAAGGTCACCTTCAGAAAAAATCTGAGGACGAACGGACCTATCATACTGACACTTAACCTTATGTTTGTGAGCCTCGTTGGCTAGGGCCACATCACGACACTGCTTAAGGTATACTAACCGTTCTTCAAGTGGAGAAGTGTCTGGCAATAATTGTACTGCCAATTTTAGAGATGGGATCTGGCATTCGATGGGAAAGACTGCCTCCAACCCATAAACGAGTTGAAAAGGTGAGAAACCGGTTGCAGTATTAATAGATGTTTGGTAAGCCCATAATGCTGAGTATAACATCAAATCCCAATTTGACTTGGCTGAGTTGATAGTTCACTATAAAATAGTCTTAAGAGTTTTGTTTACAACTTCCACCTGCCCATTAGCTTGGGGGTAATAGACTGATGAATGTTCTTGGCGTAACCCAAGCTTTGATGTTAACTTGGTCATCATTTGGTTATTAAAGTGACTACCGTGGTCAGTGATAATCTCTCTTGGGATGCTGAACCTTGCTATTATCTGGTTGAAAAGAAAGAGAGTTGCAGTCTCTCCATCATCCTTAAACATTGGCATAGCTTCAACCCACTTTGTGAAGTAGTCGACAACTACGATGATATAGCGGTGCCCCCTTGCTGAAGGAGGGTTGCATGTAGTGTAATCAATCCCCCACTTGGTGAAGGGACCAACTGTGATGACAGGAAACATAGGAGCGGGGTGTGCCCTCATCTTCCGTGAGAAGATTTGGCATGGATGTCACTTCTTGACCGATTCAATACAATCTTTGATTAGCGTCGGCCAAAAGTAACCTGCTCATAGAATCTTTTGGGTTGTTTCCAACCCAGACAAATGACCGCCACATGCTTCGGTGTGGAAATCATTAAGTACTATAACCGCCTCCTCATGAGCGAGACATTGACGCAAGATGCAATCTACACCTCTCTGATACAAAGTATCATTGAGTATGAGATAATTTTTAGCCTGATGGCATATGCATCGACGCTCATCACGGGAAGCAGAGGTGGGGCACTTCAAATTTTGGAGATAGATAAGTATATCTCCATACTAGGGATCTGAAGATGTGATTAAAAAAAAATCTCCCCAGATAGGAAATTCTTCAGGCACAACGTCACTTGACTCAACCGAAAGTTCCGAAATAAGATTTGTGAAGACCAGTCACTTTTTGGACTTTGCTTAAATGAATTCTAAGTCAAACTCCAGGAGGATGACTATCCATCTACTGATTTTTCTGCCTATTACCCGTCGTGTCAACATGTACTGGAATGGATTCATGACGACAATGACGGTGGTCTTGTGAAACAAAACGTAATGACGGAACCGTTGAATAGCATGAACTGCTGCCAACGCAAGTTTTTTGATATGAGAATAATTGAGTTCCGTTCCTACAAGGCCTTGACTCAAGTAATAGATCACGTATTCTGAGAACAAGTCGTCTTCTTGAACTAAAACCATGCCAATGGTTAACTCTGTTGTAGCCAGATATAATAAGAAATCATTGTTATAGTTAGGTGGCCGGAGCAGAGGGGCAGTGGTAAGGGCATGTTTCAATGCATCGAAAGAACATTGAGCAGCCTCGTCCCAGTAAAAGGGAACATCTTTCTTCAATAAGCGAATAAAGCCCTTGGTGATCTTGACATAGTTGGCGATGAAGCGTCGTAAAAAGTTTGCCTTTCCTTGCAGACTTTGAAGTTGAAGGATTGTACGTGGGGGGGAAAATGAATTATTTCCTCCACCTTGAGAGGATCAACCATGATCCCTATTGTTGATATGATGAAACCTAACAAACGTCATGACGTTACGCAAAAGATGCACTTGTTTGGATTCAAGCGAATCCTAAAGTAGCGACAACGTTCAAAGATAAGCCAGAGGTGCTTGGTATGATCTGTTCTCTTGTGAGATCGTGATGCTAAATCATCTAAATAGGCCTTGACTATATGCTTGAGGTCATGGAAAGAAAAAGACATGGCCCGCTGAAAAGTTTCTCCAGCATTTTTAAGACCAAAAGGCATCTTACGATATGAGAATGTACCCCAAGGACAAATGAATGCCATTTTATGTTGGTCCTCAGGTTTGATCTGGATTTGATTATATCCCAAAAAACCATCCATGAAAGAAAAGGCCTCACAACCGGCACATTCATCAATGATATGGTCGATGAATGGTGTTGGAAAATTATCTTTGGGACATGCCTTGTTCAAATCATGGAAGTTGGTACATACACGTATCGTGCCTTGTTTTTTATTGACCGGCATAGAATTTGACACCCATTGGGTCAAATGGATAGGATAGATAAAACCTGCCTTTAGCAATTTCTTGACCTCAACCTTAATGGCTGCTTCTTTCTTCGGATTAACTGGATGAAGCTTCTGCCAAACCGTCTTGGCATCAGGATAAGTTATGATTTCATGTTCGACTATTTTTGGATCAATGCCTAGCATTTCCTCATAAGACCGGGAAAAAATGTCGCGGAAATATTTGAAAAGATCTGTGTAGATTTGAATCTCTTTGGGGGAGAAATCCACTCCGGCGAAGTCATTTTCCACAATGCCAGGGTTTTGGGAGATGTTGATAGGTAAGGTTTTAGCGATAGTTTCCATATTACCCTCAGCATAAACCTCATGTGTAGCTAAGGGGTTAATAGGAAAAGATCGATATCCCATCATAGTTACGGTGAATTCTCCTGCTTTGATTCAGCTTAACTTTGGGAGGAAGTATGATCTGTGATGAAGATCATCCCAGGGTTTGTCCGGAATAGTCATTGCTTCGATTATTGCTTCATCATAGGGAAAGACTAAGTCTAACAAATCGGTGCCAGTGAGAGAACCCTAAGCCCAAATAGGCTCTAGTAGAGGATCTAACTCTTGTGCAATAGTCAAATCAGGGTTAGCTGAAGCTTGCTGGACTAAAGAGTACGCTACTTCAACAACAGACAAGGGAAAGGACATACCCGAGTGCCCGGTTTCATCCATCATGGCCGATGGGGAAGGAAGTATCCACGGGTCATCGAAGTAAGTTGTGCAGAACGACAAAACCTGAAAATATCAACCTTGTGATGATTAGATATAAATTTGATATCACCTTGAGGGGGCAGGTAATCGAAGGTACCCATCAAGGATGGGCACAAACCAACCTTGACATTAACAACACCTAGTTGAGGATTATCAATCATCGGGACCATGGATGCCCCCAAGGAAGGGTCAGGTCTAGAGAAAGACAATTGATCTACCATTAGTGACCACGACATGCATAGCATAATTCAAACTCCTTCCTAACAAAAGATTATAGTCGAGGGGAGCGTCAACTACTTCTACCTCGACACACATGGTCTTCCCTCCTAACTGCACAAGGAAAGAGGGAATGATACCATGTGGTTAGAATGAATGATCGTCGAAAGCAATGAGGAGAGTAGGTGATGGAGACAAAATGGGCTATCCTATGGCCTTCCAACATTCTAACGACATAACGCATGTCGAGGTGCCCTCATCCATCACCGTGCAAAAGATATTCCATGGAAACATTTTCGTGGGATGAGACACTACTATCTGAAATTCTACGTGGTAAGGCGGACGAGGTTTTAATTCAGTTGTATCTAGCATGATTGTACCTGGATTACAAGTCTTGGTAGATCCTAAAGCAGTTAACAAAGCTTTCCTTTGTGAAGGGAAACTTTGGAGGACCTCCAAAGCCGACATCGCACAAGGGGTTTGTGATAAATCCTCCACCACAGAGTAGTTCTGGGCGGCCCTTGCATTAGGGTTGTGAGAAGCTCTCTTGAAATCACCTTTGGGGATACGTTTCATTGTTTCTCCCAATGTCTTCTCAATCTATAGAGGAAGAGATGGGAGTTCGACTTCTTTTCCCTTCTTAGAAGTGTTTGGTTGACTGTATTCATGTGCTCTAGTTGATAGAAAAGCATCACCTTTCACCATATATACATTAGCGGATGTGGGGTTGTTTGAAGACGGAGGGGGTCCTTGAATACCCCCTTCTGTTCTTATAGAGGCTTGAGTTAGATTTTGTCCATGCTGAAATGGATTAGTTAACACGGTGGGTTGTTTTTGTGTCACAAACTTTTGGGCCTCCGCAAGCCGAGGACATAGGTGGGTTGGGTGGTCTTCCATGCATAGGTTGCATGAATACCTCGCCTTCTATTTTTCAGTATTTCCCTCGCCAGCATTATCGATGGGTTTCTTATCCCCCTTACCCTTCTTTCATTGTTTTTTCTTTGCTTCAGGTTGTTGGGTGGCCTTTGGGTTAGTCGATTGCACTGTGTGTACATATGACGTTTTGGTAGGGGGAGAAGCCAGAGCAGTAGTTTGTCTAGCCGTTGTGTGTTGTATAGACAACTGTTGCAACTGATTCGTTAGTTGTTCAGCGGGCTTTGTTTGTGTAGATCCAAAAATACCATTGGCATCTGGTCCAGCTCTCTATCTAGTTTTATCAAGTATTGAGTGTGGCGTATCTGGTAAGATGTTGTATAATAAACCAAACTGAGAATAGACGAGCTCAAATTGTTGAGCTCTCATGATGGCTTCTTCATCAGATAATACTCCTGATGTCGCGATGTCTTTGGATAGTTGCAGGACCAAAGACTTAAGGAACCACTCAAGCATGAATGCTGGTGGGACTGGCACTTTAATTAAACTCTTCCTATGTCTCCATTCTTAGATATGATCAGATATATGGTCCACTGTTATCTATTCGAAATTAGCAAGAAGCTCTGTGCTAGCGTCGTATCTTACAGGTAACTAGAAATGGTTTAGGAAATCCATCACCAGTTCGTCGAAGGAAGAGTATCTTGAGCGATCGAGCTCAATGTACCATTTCGCAGCACTCCCAATGAGAGTACGTTGAAACAATCACAATTGTATGGAATTGTCTTTCAACGATTTAGAAGAGCACCAAAGATGGAAGGTAGTCACATGATCTCCTCGATCTTCGTTAGGCTTGGATTCAAACTTTGGGATGTCCGAAGGAAACTTCATCGGCATAGGAGGCCAACGTGGATCATGACAGATAGGGTCATTCAACAACCTTGTCAAATATGGCAAGTGAAAAGTCGCCAGGAAAGGTAGTTTGGGTTGTTGGTGATAACCTGGGAAAACGAGGCCTGGAGTTTGACTGGCACCAGGTTGCCAGGAAAATTTTGGCTGCTAGCCTGGATTCTGGTAGAAACCATGGCTCTAGCCAATGTAGGGATTTTGCGTATGCGGAGACGTCATCGGCTGATTCCCAAAATAGGACATAGATGGTTGGGCGTGCATTACATTCGAAGGACTTTGGGAAGGGTTGCCTCATGTCAGTCCCGTGGGGATAGGCATGGTAGTTTGTCCGAGGTTCCATTGATTGTGGAAAGAATTACCCCAGATTGGCATTTTGGACGAGGGAATGGATACTTGCCATGAATTCCAAGGCCTTGATGCAGAAAAAGTTCCGTGGTTTTCGCCCTGTGCAGGAATAGTACCCTGCATAGGCATAGATTGTCCAAAATTGGGATTGCCCCCAGTCAGGAAAGCGACGGATGAGAAGGCATTGTTACCAAACATTACATTCAAATAAAACGATGTCAAAACTACCGGCATACTATGCTAAGGTGGTCGTTGACTCCCCGCTCCAAATAAATTATTTTGTGTAGGTTGCCTAGTGGAGTGCTGATGTGATCCACTGAGTGAAGGGGACGAAGGAGGTATATGACCTCCTCCATAAGGGAAAGTGTTAAAAGGAGAAGGAGTGCCCCCTATGTGACCTTCCAAAGGAGCATTAGAGCTCCCTGTCCCCAGACCTAAAGTTTGTAAAGTGGAGTAGGAAAGTACAGGACTTGTACCCGAACTAGGCATCCCGTATGAGAACAGAGGGCCTGTCGCACTTGGTGTGAAAGGGGTTGTGGCCTCCACCAAAGACGGGATTGGACCAATGTGAGAGGTAGTTGCGGTCAAGACCATGGTGGTTCGGACCGGTGACAGTGGGTTAGGAGGTGAAACACTCCTATGGTGACAACCGTAACAGGAATTGATGAATTCCCAGAAGTGGTAACAACATTTGTTTCCATTGCTGTGTGTGACACTGTCTGGTGCTCGTAAAATTCAATTGGTACAATGAAAAGTCCCAAGAAATCAGTGGTTGGGGTTTCAATTGGGCCAAGAGAATTCGCTCCAAGGTCTTCCATGGTCGGTTCCTCCGGATGTTGGGCGGGCACAATTTCTTGCGACCCGGTCACTTCAAAAGACCCTTGTTGGTCTAGCTTTCACCTTAATGGTGGCGGGGGTGGCTCCAGTGTAACCGACGACAGGCCAAGAAGCCTTCATGACTGGTGGAGCTCGGGATCCTCCACTGTGTGAGAAGATCCAAGACACTCTAGGGTAGTCTATACGTTCAACAGTAATACACACTAAAAATATTCCTATGAGATAAGATAGGAAACCACTAACTAATTGGAAGAACAGTTACAACAACCAACACTAGAGCAAATTACCGGTGCAAATGCAACTTGAACACGGAAGCACCCTCCAAGTATACTCTGCAAAGAGTGGACCGATTTCTATCCTAGGTACCGGGGTATACCCCCGTAGTCACCTGTGTATGTCCCTAAAAAAATATAGGCAACTAGGTTGCCAGCACGTGAATAGTCACCAAGTGGGTACAATCAAAAGTTGGGTAGACCACAATGAGAAGGGTATTGAGCCCAAAACCTATCAAGGGTATCGAAATCAAGTGGTCCAGAAGACAACTGAGGACCTCGAATGGATTCAAGACCCACGAAGCCCCGTGGCAAATGCGATCGACGAAATCCCAAAACAAGCCCTCTATATGTGTTCTCCACTACGATTGGTCTAGCTTTGGAGGGGTTATCTCCACTACCTTTCCGCACACGACCTCGTGTTTATCTCCTGTGTTAGAGGGGGGTCCCAGAAAACTTTCACGATACTGGACTTAGACACTCCCTAACTCAGACTCCAATGTTTGATTTTGATGGCCTTGAAGAGTTTCCTCTCCAACCTAATCCAAGGCCCTAATCCTGAACTAGTTGGTTAACCCTACAAACATAAAAGTCTAAGAAATTTTAATTTTAGCATTAATTTTAAGTCTTGTATTATTTCACGGAGTATGAAAGTGAAACTGATGGTGTGTAAAAGACGAAAGTAAAAAAAAAAAAATTGGAAACAAAAACTTTCACTTAATGCAAAATTTAAACAACTTTTCAAAAATAGATTTTTTTTTTTTTAACTTTTATAAGATTTTGGACAGCCAACTCAAAAGTAATTTCACTCGACTATGAGCTAATTATGATCTAAACGAACTGCAAAAAATTATGAAATAAATACTTTTCCCTGGCTAATAAATGCAGAAACAGACTCTTCAACCAAACAAGAAAATGAAAGAGATTTTTATTTTATTTAAATGCTGATAGAGCAAAGACGAAAAAATACCAACAAGTAAAAAACCAAGAAAAAAATTATGGCTTAATCGTAGATCGCAAAATAATCACTTCAACAAATCACACACAATCAAAAAAGAAAAAAGAAAAAAAATGATTCTCACACTTGTCTAAAAACCTTAAAAATTCTTTTTTATGACCACTTTTAAATGAGAAAAAGAAAGCTAAGGGTAAGATTAATCCTAAGCTACTGACTGCTAAGACAGAGACTCAAATACCTGAGAGGTATAATTCTCATCAAAGGAAAGGATGACTACCTTACCCTCAACAAAAAACTATCCTACACAAGCACGCTACTGTCAATTCAACAACAAGTGTGGGCACGCGAGCTGTGTAGAGCCAGAGGGTGTATACACGTGTTTTGGCCCCTTGTAGGCCGCCTGGACTTTTAAAAAATCTGGAAAAACTAAAAAGACAATCCAAACTAGGAAAAGACCACTGGTACTGATAACTAGGATCTCCTGAAGGCTTGGACACTCTTTTTAACAGAAAAAACAAACAATAAAAGGAAAAAATGTATGTAAAGAAAATCAATCTGAGATAAGACTGAAATCAAACAAGACTCAGAAAGAGTTCCAAAAAAGCCCTGAAATTAATTGATTATAACAGGAAAGAGGATGACTGCCTCTAACATTTTCTGGAATCTACATGCTACTGCTACTTCTTCAACTAGTGTGTACATGTGGGTTGGAAGAGAGTAGGGCGTGGGTACATGTGTGAAGACCTTATGTAGGCTGCGTGTACCTCTGTGGGTCTTGAAAAAACACAGTTCAAGAAAATGACAGAGAAATATGGTATGGAAAACCAGACTCCCTGCTAGCTCAGACTTGACAGAAACTAAACAAAAAAACAAAAAAAAAAACCAGGCAAGAAAAACTAGTCTTTTATAACTACCCAAAAGATGAATAAAATTCCAGGAACCCTAAGAGATTCCCCAATATGGTCGCCAATTCTGTTGTGAGGGAAATATCCCTACGGACTAGCAAATAGGGTTTAGACTTTGCATGCATATATGACCGAAGAAAAACTACTTTCTACCTTCATCCCTAGATTTAAATCCCCTTTTCTTAGTAAATGAATGGAAAGATCAACCTACCTCGTTCTCGGCATTTGATGTCGATCCTCCATTGTACTTGATTACTTGTTCACAATACTCCTTCCAAAGATGACCTACATACAAGACAAGAAACAACTACACATGCATCCTACTTATATACTAACAGATTAGAAATCCAAACATATACTAATCAAACTATGAAAAGTTCATGAATTGGGACGGGAAAAGCATTTTCTTGATTTCTTTAAATGAATCAACTTACAAAAAATTGAGACTAGCAACCGCTCCATGAACCTAGTCCCGAGCTCCTCTTCTACTGTCCTCTAACTATTTTTCTTTATATCTCCTCTGGCATAAGGAAAGCTAAAGGGTTGGGACAATGGGAATAATCAAATGGGCAGAGTTTCTTTGCTATATTTTTCTCCTTCAAATGGGACCCCTACCCCTTCTTTTATAGGCTAGAAGGAGCTAGGTATTTGGGCGAACCCTCAGCCATGCATGGCCGGGAGTTTCAGTTAACTCATCCATAGCTTTTGTGTTTCGTCGGAAACTTTCCTTTTTTTTTTTGCTTTTGTCAGTCCACACGGGATGTTTTAGGTCAGTCAGCGTGTACATGCGTGCAGTAATGAAGTAGGGCTCATGGGCCCTTATAAAAGAGGTTTTTCAAAGAGTTTGTTCAACAATTCCTTGAAAAAGAAGAGCTATGATATGGCCAGATGCCAGGTAAACATGTATGGTGCAATTTAGGGTTATAACACTAGTGGTGAAGGTTTAAGAGAAACTACTATTAATGATTCCTTGAGAAAAAGAACATGGAAATATTTGCAAAAATGTGGCTAATTACAACAAATCATTACAATTGATTCTTAGCAGACAAAAAGGTTCAAATATAGAAATATTTTGAAGGAAAATACTTCCTTTATATCTCCTTGAAACTGTCTACTCCTGGTGAAATAAATACCTACATAAATCTCTAGAATTGTCTATCATCATACTTTAAAATTATTTACATATGTACAGTCGAAAATTCAGAAAAACATTCAAGAACAAGGGGGAACTTCCCCATCTACTAAGGCCAATGCCTTGTCAATTGACATGACCTTTAGAAAATATTCTTTGGAAATGGGTCTGTAATAAAGTTTGATTCGGTGTCCATTTAATACAAAGGAGACTTGTCCATTGTCATATGTTTTGATTTTCACAGCCCCATTTTCATACACGGTGACTACCTGTTGGCAGCCAACTCATTTTTTTAATTGCTCTTAAAAAAGCTTCCTACACCCCTTGTCTCATTAACGACAAATCATCGTCGCATTGTGCAACTAGACATTTGTTTCATTTTTGCGACAATTTCAATTTGGTGTCGATTCAGTTTTCACAACTGAAAGTGTGAAAACACCTATTTCATTGTTTGGACTGTCGTCGTCTTTTATTGATTTTTCCGAAAGACACTTGACCATTGGTTTATCACATGACTGCAAAAGATTTTTTCAAACTTATGTCCTTTGGCCTACTCTTACCTTGATTGCGCATTTGGATCTGTTTGATTACTAAGCCATTGAGCATGAAGATTTATTGGTTACATTTCGATTCTATAAAGGTCATGATTGATTTTGGTCTTATATGCTTTGATTCTTATTTCTATGAGCTCTTGACTCATTGATTATATGAGATTTTTGGTTGCAATGTTCTAAAAACTTTGAAATATAAACATTTGGATATGCAACAAATGCATTGGTAATATTATAAGGTTGATTTGAGAAATGACATT